>JANAVB010023509.1:0-110583 GCA_029216955.1 Iris pallida | reverse complement strand
ATGTATATATATATATATATATATATATATATATATATTATATATATATATATAATATATATATATATAATATATATATATATATATGTAGATACACTACCTAGAATGAGTATATATATATATATATATCTATATATATATATATATATATAATAATTGTTTGCTTGTGAATATAACATAGGGAGTATTGACTCAGATTAGGATTGACCCAAGGAGCCTAAAATGGCCGAGTCGACGACAAGTTGACTAAGTTGGCAAAAGTCAACTTTGGGTAAAACTTGATCCAAATCGACTCAAACGAACTTAAAATGACTTGAAAACTTGTGCTTGACCTAAAATTAGTAAACGGACTAGTTGACTTATAGTTGACCAGGTTTGATCAGAGTTGACCACGGGTTGACTTTGACCTAGAAGGACCTAGAATCATGTAGAATTGCATTGTAGGCATTCCTTGTGATATTTTAGACCTTGTTGTGAATTGTGGTTGCTTTAAATAGGATTACATCACTCCAGTTTAGTTACACTTCCTCATCAGTAGCTTGGATTGCCAGACGAGTTCATTCTCTGACTGTTTCATTCTTGCTTGGACATATTTACTTGTTATAGACTAGTTTACTTGTTGCTGTCACGATGTTATTACGGATTAGTACTATATGGATCTCTTCATGTGATGTTATCCCCTCGGATACATCGAGTATGTTGTGCTCATGTACTTTATTATATGCATCGTCTACTCATTGTATTCGTATTTATTCATGTATACTCATGTGACATTCATGTACACTCATGATCATGTAAGCCTTCATGTATAACCCATTGTTCATGTGGACTAGCTATCCATGTGACACACTACTTTCGTGTGCAATAACATAACCTGGACAGATCCTTATGTAGTGATTGGGGCAGAGGGGAGTATTTATTTGGTTATGTGATCTACACATTTTTCATGTACAACTCCAAACTAGATTTAAATCATGTATAACCTAAGCTAGTTTACATAACCATATTGTGCTCTAAACCACGTAGTTAGTTCAGTTCTCTTATTATATCATGTATATCTATTTCCATATACCATGTTCCCTTTTACAGTCTTATTTCTTTATCAACAGTTCATGTATATTAATCTATAGCTTGTTTCATATTTCCTTTTATGTTATGATCTATGTGAGAGATATGTATTCGTTCCTGTCCTGACTGGACCTCTTAAAATATTACAGATGATGAGGATTGCTGCGACACTTACTATGGAGCAGGCCTAGTTGACACAGGTGACCTGGACCCTCAGCAGTATCCAGCAGTCGCTGAGGACTTGCCATTAGTTTAGATTAGACTCGTATCATTATTTAGTCACTGAGACATTGTGATTGCATTGAGATATTATTTATGGTATGGTTTACACCGAGACTTATTATTCATATTGTGATTCTCTGTTGAGATTATCTTATCTTCTTTTCCACCTTAGTTTGTGATTGAGATTACTTATTAATTATTCTCCTTTCGGAGCATATTCTAGATTGTGTTAGATGTTGTGACCTAGGACAGCGTTCTACCCTCGATACTACGGCGTAGGCTGGACGTACCCACTTCTCGTGCCCTTACAATGGGTGCGGGTCGTGACACATTTTTAGTAGTGGCCCATGTAGGTCCTCTCAGTCGCAACTAGTGCAATTTCGTAGTGGTACTCGAACTAGAGTATCACTACAGCCTGCAGTAGGATATAGGATATAAGTTAAGGTCCTCAATCACATTAGAAAAACTCTTATCTAATTCTTGCTGCTAATTGCCTTCTTTTGAAAGTGAACTGTCCTCCTTTGATTATATCGCTTCTTTTTCAGTAATTGATTCTTGGTTGATCTGTCTTCAGGATGGTGGAGACACGATCGCAACACTCTGGCCTAAGGGATACCACTGAGAGGTCTGCCACTTCTCGCCCGACTCAGCAGGACCCTGGGACTACAGTACCTCTTGTTCCAGCTTAGGTGGGACTGTCTGCAGCTTTTGGAAGTGCTCCTCCACCGGTTCTGAGGACTATCCCAGGAGTTCAGGGGATGCTACCACCACCGCCTCAGGAAACAGTTGATATGGCATAGTTCTTTGCCTTCATGCAGCAGATGATGGAGACTTAGCGGCACCAGGCGGAGGATATGAGGCAGGGTATTGACAATACCCATCAGTTAGCCATGGTGGAAGTAGAGAAGGTGGCTACCCAACCACAGGAAGGGCAGATACAGCCGGCCCAGCCTAGGACTCCAGGCATTCAGGACTTCCAGAAGATGCGGCCACGAGACTTCAAGGCTACCGAGGGTATCCTATATGCCGACGACTGGATCGAGCATATAGAGGAAATCTTTCGTCTCGCAGAGATACCAGCTAGGCTTCAGATAGAAGCAGTGGGCAGTCAGATGTAGGACCTTGCCCGCACTTGGTACCAGACTGACCCCAGGGTTGGTACAGAGGGACAGACTTGGGAGGCTTTCAAGAAGCTTTTCTAGGAGAAGTTCTTCCCCGACACAGCACTTGACGCTTTGGAGACGCAGTTTGAGAACCTGGTACAGGAGAACCAAACAGTAGAAGAGTACGTCGGGGAGTTCTGTCGCCTGGGCATATTTGTGGAGGGCCTTAGTGAGACAGCAAAGGCTAGAAGGTTCAGGAAGGGCTTGGTTAAGGAAGTCAAGTCCTTGACTAAGAGCAATAGAAATGCTACTTTTGAAGAGATTTTGATGGAAGCTACGGCAGTGGAGGACGACCTTGAACTGAAGTCGAAGAGAGGACGTAATTCATATAGAGCCAGCGGTAGTAGGGGCCCGGCCAAGAGGCCCCATTATCAGCAGTAGTAGCATCAACAGAAGCCTTTTCAGTAGAAGCAGTTTTAGCAGGCACCTAGACAGCAACAGGCCATCAGTTGCACTTTCTGCAAGAAGCCAGGACATGTGTGGAATGAGTATAGGAAAAGGCTAAGCAAGTGCCTACTTTGTGGTGCAGTAGAGCATCAGTTGAGGGATTGTCCCATGGCTGTGGGACGTACAGCTCAGGGAGCAGGAGCCAAGGCTCCAGCGGGACAACAGAAGGGACCATTGCTGAACCAGCAGCAGAAGTTTATCCAGCTCCAACAGCAGACGAGAGGAGGTCAGCAGGGGCGAGCTTTCGCTATAGCAGCTGAGGAGTCCGAGCCAGTAGGAGATCTTATAGCAGGTTCTACTCTTATCGACACTTTTCCTGCATTTATATTATTTGATTCTGGTGCTTCCCATAGCTTTGTGTCTGTATCATTTGCTATTAGACACCAGCTTTCTTCTGAACCATTGCCTAGGACTTGCAAGATCACGACTGGGGTGGTATTATCCTTGTCCGTGATGTTTGTAAGGATCGGAGAGTAGTTTTGGAAGGCCGAGAACTGGATGTGAGTCTGCTCGTAATGCCATTACCGAACTATGACATTATACTCGGTATGGATTGGTTGAGCAGGCACCATGCCAATATAGATTATCGAGGTGGTAGAGTTCTTTTCAGAGTGCCAGGAGAGCTAGAGTTCGAGTTCACCAGTCGGAAGGAGGAGCAGAGTAGCAGAGTTTTCTGCGGAGTTTCAGTAGAGGAGCAGAGCGTGCCACATCCATTGATAGATGAGTTTATGGATGTATTTTCGGAGGAGTTGCCAGGGTTACCTCCAGACAGAGATGTGGAGTTCTCTATAGACTTGGTGCCCAGCGTAGAGCCGATATCTTAGCTTGTCTATAGAGTGAACAACAACGAGCTTGTGGAGTTGAAGAAGCAGGTGGATGAGTTGCAGGACAAACGCTTCATCCGATCGATTTCTTCACCATGGGTGCACCAGTACTCTTTGTACCGAAGAAGGATGGGTCGGTACGAATGTGTATCGACTACAGGGCACTCAACAATCTCACGATCAAGAACAAGTACCCGCTGTCGAGGATCGATGATCTGTTCGATCAGTTGAGCGGAGCGAAGGTATTCTCCAAAATTGATCTGAGGTCAGGTTACCATCAAGTGAAGGTGAAAAAGGAGGATATTCCAAAGATAGCAGTTCACGACACGGTATGGCCAGTTTGAGTTCATGGTGATGTCATTTGGGTTAACTAACGCCCCAGCGGTGTTCATGAACTTGATGAACAAGGTATTCCACCAGTACTTGGACAAGTTCATGGTGGTGTTCATCGACGATATCTTGGTGTATTCGAAGACCCCAGAGGAGCATGAGGAGCATTTGAGAGTGGTTCTGGAGACTCTCAGGAAGGAGCAGCTTTACGACAAGCTCTCGAAATATGAGTTCTTCCTAGATCAAGTTGATTTCCTAGGTCATGTTGTAACCGGAGATGGGATCTCAGTCGACCCGAAGAAGAACAGAGCAGTTGAGGCATGGACAGCACCGAGTTCAGTTGCGGAGATCTGGAGCTTTCTGGGATTGACAGGCTACTACAGAAGGTTTGTTCAGGATTTCTCCCGAATTACAGAGCTATTGAATATGCTGACCTAGAAGGACACAGAGTTTATCTTGTCAGAGGAGTGTCAGGTTGCTTTTGATGAGTTGAAAAAGCGATTGATGACATCCCCGATTTCGGCATTGCCATCAAGATCAGGCGGGTTCACTATCTACAGTGACGCCTCAGGGAAGGATTTGGGTTGTGTCTTGCAGCAGCATGTGAAGGTGATTGCCTATGCATCCAGGCAATTACGTCCGCATGAGAAGAACTATCCTACCCATGATTTAGAGTTGGCGGCAATTATTTTTGTTCTTAAGTTGTGGAAGCACTATCTATACGGAGAGCGTGTGGAGATCTTCACAGACCACAAGAGCTTGAAGTATATGTTTACACAAAAAGAGCTCAACATGAGGCAGCGCAGATGGTTGGAGTTGATGAAGGATGTCAACATTTTATTACAGTATCATCTAGGGAAGGCTAACGTGGTTACCGATGCCTTGAGTAGGTATCCGGTAGCTATGTGTTTGATGATGGATCGTCACTTGTTAGCCGATTTGGAGAGCCTGGGGATCGACGTGATTGTGCCAGGAGTTCAGATACAGATGTGGGGCCTTCAGATTCAGTCAGACTTGATAGAGAGGATCAAGTCAGCTCAGTTCGACGATGTTACTCTGCGGTATATCCGAGAGCAGGATCGAACAGGATTGGTGGATGATGTATTTGTCATTGCAGAGGATGGCGAACTGAGGTACGGTTCCAGACTGTGTGTGCCTAGAGGAGAGCTTCGAAAGCAGGTTATGCAGGAGGCCCATCGTTCTCAGTACTCTATGCACCCAGGTGCCAGCAAGATGTATAGGGATTTAAAGGAACATGTATGATGGTATGGGATAAAGCGGGAGGTAGCACGCTTCGTAGCCAGATGTTTAGTCTGTCAGCAGGTTAAGGCAAAGAGGCAGAGGCCAGGAGACTGTTACAGCCATTGCCCATTCCGTAGTGGAAGTGGGAGAACATCATGATGGACTTTATTTTTGGATTATCGCGTACACCAGGAGGGAAAGACGCGATTTGGGTCATCGTAGACAGGTTGACCAAATCAGCCCACTTTTTGCCATTTAAAGTGGGTACATCTACTGAGAAGCTAGCAGAGATGTATATGCGGCAGATTATCAGGATACACGGAGTTCCGGAGAGCATTGTTTCGGATCGGGATAGTCGCTTTACTTTTTATTTCTGACGGAGTCTGCAGACTAGTTTGGGTACTCAGCTCAAGTTCAGTATTGCATACCACCCTCAGACGAACGGACAGTCAGTGAGGACTATTCAGACACTCGAGGACAAGCTGCGGACTTGTGTTCTAGATTTTAGAGGATCCTGGGAGGATCACCTGTCACGACCCGCACCCTGTTTAGGGGTACGAGAACGTGGGTACGTCTAGCCTACGTCGTAGTATTGGCGGTAGAACGCTATATAGTCCTCTATAACATCTAACAACAAGATACATAAACCTGTCATCTCCGTACGAAGGTATAATATAACATCTCAACTCTATATCTCAATCACAAGTCTAGGAAAGAAACACATGTAGGCCAAGATACTTGGATACCAACATAGCTACCCAAATAAAACTCATTCTAACCATTCTAAAACTGAAATTAAACCACAAAATAGCCTATTTGCATAAACACAAACACATGGGGTGTCATATATTGGAAACTCCACAAGTAGGACACCAAACCTATTCAAACTTCCTAAAGAGGACTCCAAAGAGCCTCAAATTAAAATCTAATGGTTGTACATGCATGGGAGTGGATCCTATGGATTCAAATCTAACTAAAATGTAAGGAAAATTGAAATAAAGAGATGGTTATATCTATTGGAAGTGGGATCCCAATGATACACTCAAAGGACACGGTTCCGACACGAAAGCTCCTCCAAAATGGACACCCTTCCTTGCTCCTTGCTCCCAATCCTTGCTAGCACCTCCTCCTTGATTGATTGAGAAGAAATGATGGAAGATTGGAAGAAGAATAGAGGGATTTGGAGATCAAAATCAAGAGGGAAGCTCTCAAATTTGAGGAAGAACAAATTTGGAGAAAAAAGAGGCAAGTGTGAAATGAAAGAGAGGGACACCTCTCCCCCTATTGGTGGCTAGACATACATGCCCTAATGGGCCTATGTGAAATGTCCAAGATGCCCCTACAAGTCTCTTTTGGGTCAACTTAAGTCATGACAAGGTTTGTGGTAAAAAAAGTCAAGTTTAAGTCTCTAATTTAACCATTCTAAGCAAGTGGAATTAGTCTAAACTTACTAACTTAATTAGTAGGGTTTGTGGGCCATGACTAACTAATCTTGGGGTCCCGTCTAGAGTCTAAGTTACCCGGGTCACTAACACAAGTCGGAACGAAACGAAACTCAAACTCGACTAACAAATCCCGTAAAATCAATATTAAAATATAAAAATTCCTAAAATATTAAAATATAAAAATTACCAAAATCATAATACATCAATTTAAATATTATTAAAATAATCTAAAATTCACCAATTTATCAAAATCCTAAATAATTCAAAAGTCACAAAATGACTGAAATACCCTTAGCCTAAAAAGTAGTAATTAGCTAATCTAATCACATGGGTTAGGCCTCCATGGTCATGGTTAGTCTCTAGGCTAAGAAGCTCTAAGGTTATACTAGCCAAAGAACAAAATCACAAAACACTAATTTAATAATATTAAAAAAATTAAAATTTACCAATAAATCAATAACATGATTTAAACCTATTATTAAATAATAAATTTTACAAAAGTTTAAAATTACCCTTATTTTAGAAAAGTGGTGGTTACAAATCTACCCTCCTTAGAAAATTTCGTCCTCGAAATTAAGATGGTCGTACTCCTTCTGGGTTAAATCCCCATCAATCAAGGTCAAGAAAACTATATAAAAATATACAAATTATGGTCCTACTGGTCGTGATATCACGGTCTTGATTAGGATCACTATACTATCTATCACGGCCGAAAATATACTGACAGGTACTAATGGAATCACACAACAAGATGAAAAGAAGAATAGAAAAGACAGACCTGCTAACCCGTCACACGTAGCGTCGGTCTACTCGACTGTCAGCGCAAAAGCCCTGCCCTTCTGGGATATATCCCTCTGATGGTACGGGACACGGTGCTGTGCTACAGGTGGCCTAGCTCCCTCTATCTAATCCATGATACTCAAGTAACATCCATACTGATATTCTATTCCATCATACTAGGGCACCATCTGTATGGTATCTATTCTAAAATCTGATAATCATACCCGTCTATCCAGAACCATGTTACCAGAATCCTTGTTACACCAGTAAGTACAACAGTGATAATCCATAGAGTCCGCAACTAAGGTACATACCTCTAGAATTATGGTATTTAAAATTTTTGCTGGCTGCAAAAATTTTAAATTCCCACACTGTAGCACCCAGTTTCTAAAATGAGAGTAATTTTAAAATTTTGTAATTATAATTATTTAATAATGATATTTAAACCATGTTATAATTTTTTGGTGATTTTTAATTATTTTAAAACTATTTAAAATGTTGAATTATGATTTTGATGGTTAACTAGTGTAACCCTAGAGACTGCATGACCTAGAGACTAACCATGACCATGGGGACCTAACCATGTGATTAGGATGACTAATTGTGACTTTTTAGCCTAAGGGTATTTTGGTCATTTTTGACTTATTAATGAAAATAAATTTTGATTAATTAGTATTGTGCTAATTGAATTATTAGAGACTAACCTAGTTTTGACTAAACCTAGATGTTAATGATGTTCATGGAGGTTTAGTTAGAAGGTTAGAGACTTAATGGTTAAGTTAGATTAACAATATCTAGATATTTCATAGTAGGATATTTATCCCTTAGGATATTTGTGAAAAAGAAAGCCTTATGACTAGTTGAACCCATCGAAAGACTTAAAATTGGGTGGACAACTCCTAGCCACTCATCTACATGAAAAATTAACCCTAATTCATCTAATGACCAGCCATCAAGTGCCCCCTTCCTTCCTATAAAGAATCCTTAAGAAAACCCTTGCCTCTTTTTACCTCTACATAGAATCCTAACTGTTCTTCCCCAAATTAGAGAGCTTCCCTCTTTGATTTCATTTCCTTTCCCTCATATTCCTCCATCCAAACTTCTCCTAATCCATCCCACACCATCAAGGAAGGATTCTATCCAAGAATTTGGACAAGGTGCAAAGGGAAGTATCTTTTGGATATATCTTCGTATCGGAACCGTGTCCTGAAGATTTTCATTGGGATTACACTTCCAATAGATAAAACCTATCCTCTAACTTAATTTTCTTTGTATATTAATTAGTTTTGAATCCAAAGGATCCATCCCCATGCATGTGTCCCTTTTAGATTCAATTTTGAGACCATTTGGAGTCCATTTGAGGATGTTATAGGTGTGTCTTGTGTCCTACTTGATAGATCCCAAATTAGGACACCCCATGTGTATGTATGCATGATAATAGTTTAAATAGATATTTAAATTAGATTTTAGAATGGTTAGAGAGTGGATTGATCTTAGTTAGGATGGTTTGAATGAGTTTCATTTGGATACCTATGTTGGTATCCAAGTATCTTGGCCAACCGAAATTCGTCATAACTTTTATCCACGTTTTTAGTAGCCAGAGCAACTTAGAAATGTCATAACTTTTAGCTTAGAACTCCGATTTATCTTCTATTTTTTTAGAAGAACCGTATCAAAGTTATCTTTCCAAATATAAATTTTAATAAGTCAAATTCCTTCTAAAACTTTCTGTAAAATTATTTGAGTATCAGTTGTACGAAAGACGAACGCGTTTCGGTGTTTTTGCGATTCCGGGAGCTTCCGGACACGAAAATGTGATCCGTTTAAAGCTTCGAAAAGCTAACACAAAGGGCTACGACATAATTTAATCCTAAAATTTAGTGAAGGCCCAATTAGTACAGTATTGATTTTAAGTAGAAGAGTGACTATACAACATAGGCATTTTTGTGCAACCTATGAGCCTATGCAGTATGTATATTAAATGAATGTTGAGTATGTAATGCATGATATATTAGATGAATGAAATGATATATATATATATATATATATATATATATATATATATATATATATATATATATATATATATATAAAAATATATATATATATATATATATATATGATATGTATCCTCTTTGCATTAATATATATATATATATATATATATATATATATATATATATATATATATATATATATATATATATAGTTGAATGCAAGCATGTAGGAATGCAATCAATGTAATGTATGTAAGCAATGCATAAATGCATGAATGAAAGAATGATATACAATGTATGCATGAAAGTATATAATGAATGCTAGATATGAATGCAAGGTATACATGTAATGATAGATATGAATGCATAATGTATACATAATGTAAAACAATATATAATGATAGCATGTATGGTAATATAGAATATATGATGCAAGCATGTATATGTCTACTATTTTTTTCTTTTTCTTACATTTTTCCTTCCCTTCCCTTTCTATTTCAGTTTTCCCTCTTCTATTTTTCCATGTTGTATACAATGTATATAATGTATAGATGCATGTATTTATGTAATATGCATGAATGACATGTATGTAATAAAAATAAGTATATGTATGCAACTTAATGATATGTGAATGTAATATAATATAGAGTATGCATAAATGAAATATAATATATGCAAGTATATAATGTATTCAAATATATATGTATGCATCTATGTATGTATGTATAGGTGCATAAATGAATGCAAGTATGCATATATGATATGTATGTAGGCATGTATGCAATGTATGTATGTATATATGATATGTATGTATGCATGTATGTAATGTAAGTATGTATGTATGTATTTCTATAAACTGAGTTAACTTATAACCTTTTACACACATGCATTCATACATCCTTTGATACCATGTATCCCATGTCACATACACCTACCTATCACTAAATCTGAGAACATTAACCCATATCCTTTCACACACGTCACACACACACTCACTTACTCTTTTACCTCTCCTTCGCTCTCTCTATGTATATATATATATATATATGTATGTGCCTATATATATAGCTTTCCTATATATCTATGTATATGAATATGTGAATGTGAATAATATATATACATTATATGACTAAGTTTGTGTGCTTTGTTAGCTTATGGCTTAGTTTTGTGCTTGGTTTAGCAAGTGACTTAGGCTATGAGTTAGTAGCTATCTTGGATACTTAATTTGCATATACTTAGTTTGTTTGGACCTAGAATTGACTAACCTAGACTAGTTGACCATTGTTGACCCAACCCTATCTAGTTTGACCACAGTTGACTAGAGTTGACATAGTTTGACTTTATAGTTGACCAGAGTTGACCAAGAGTTGACTTTGACCTAGATTGACTTAGACTAATGTAGATTGTATTATAATTTCAATTACCATATAAATTAAACTCTTAATAACCTGTTTTACTCTAAATAAGACTATATAACTATCTTAATAATTATTGGAACATAATGTACAATCTGATTAATTAATTAATTAATATTGACTTGTCTGTTTTTGTGTGTTTTTGAAATATTTTAGTATCGGGACCTTACCCTACCTTAGTGTAGAGACCTAGTTGTTAGTCTAGAAGTTGTAACACCTCACTTTGGACTACTAGATTTTCACAAAGCTACTGTCCTATTAGGAGCCGTGTCACAACACTAGTGTAATCTTAATCATAACTTAGAGGCTGAGTTGTATATCATTTTGATAGGATACCGGACATCTATATCTTCGTACTAGTATTCTTACTTTGCTCGAGGCAAGTACATCTACAAACTCATTTATTGTCTTTTAATGCTAGAACATGTATTAACCCTGTTAAAATACTGATCCTTGAGGTAGCAAGTTAAATCTTCACATGTTGTATTACTTTCAATACCTGCCATGCTTAGGACAGTTCTTATATCTTTACATGCTTTTTACTGGTTCTCAATACATGTTTCACTATGCTTTATACTGCTCTGAGTATCCACTATGTTCTATACTGCTATCAGTACCTACCGTGCTTTATACCGATCTCAGTAGCTCTTACATATTAGAACCTGGGTTATGGAAAAACTGATAGTTGAGTACGTGATCATGCCCCCACGCTGCGACCTTGAGCCGTGTAAGGACGACATTATGCATGTAGCCCTTGCCATAGGCCAATATCCCGCGGTACTTGTACGTGTGTATATTTAGGCATGTACGGAAGTAAATATTGTTCTTACCGGTACCACAGCACCTACAGCACCTATTGACCGATCACGTACCTGCTCCAGTTTTAAACATTAAATATACATGTGTCACCTTGACAAATGTATTTTATCGTGATTCCAGTCATACCATGATTCCAGATATACCATGTTCCCTATGTTAGTATGATACTATGATACCAGTTGTACCATGAGGCCATGTTTTCAGTATTTTCTGTTTTATAGACTTATCATACCATGTTTCTTGTTGTACATCTCTTTCATTATATATTCAGTACTTTAGTTGTAGAGGTTGTACTTGCTTCCGTCCTGACAGGATAACGTTGTAGGTATACTTTTCGAGGAGGAAATGTTATGTGATTGATATTATGGTACTGCATTTGAGGACCTGGCCTTAGCTCTAGAAGAGGCCCCAGCGGGAAACCTTGCTTAGATATTTTCATGTGTTTTGAGACTTAGATTTTGTTTTGAACTTATATTTGGATACTGGACTTTGTCTCCAGTTAGATACTTTGGAAGTGTATTATTAAGTCTGTACTTGTTTACTTTCGCTTATAGATGCTGTGTTGTGATGAACCTTTAAATGTAATTTTAGAACTGTTAGCAGCTTAGATCCTTTATTGTCTATTCTTAGAACAGCTTACTACGCTTTAACCAAGCGTAGGCTGGACATGGCTCGGCCCGGTCCAACAATTTGGGTAACGGGCTGTGACACACACCCGAAAAATACATCCAAAATTAGACTCTATCTCATCGCCAAACCAGCTAATATGGCTGTAGAAGACTCTAGATTCCATGACTGAGGCAACCTAGCCCATAATCTTATCTTGGTAGAAAATCAAGTCAATAATGAATACCAAGAATCAAATTCAACGATGAACAAGAAAGTAGACAGAAACAGACGGAATCAAATTTCGAGATAGTTTATAATGAGATTCTCAAGGGTCATCCCAGGAATCTTCTCAAGTAGTCCTAACTGTGATTGAGTAACTCTCTATACTGCCTAATCATATATCCTAACAGCAGGCTCGTAGTAGCACTCTAAGTCGAGCACCACTACGAAATCGTATTAGTTGCGACTCTGACCTGCATGAGCCACCACAAAAACGTGTCATGTCCCGCACCCTGTTTAGAGGCACGAGAATGTGGGTACGTCCAGCCTACGTCGCAGTGTCAGCGGTAGAACGTTGTATAGGTCCTCTATAACATCTAACATCTAACAACAAGATATATAAACCTGTCATCTCCACACGGAGGTATAATATAACATCTCAACTCTATATCTCAATCACAAGTCTAGAAAAGATAGAGCACGATATAAAATCAGATAAAAGGAAAAAACTGAATATAAATAGAGTTATCACACCACACAAAATAGATGTCCAACATAAATAAATATAAGTCTTGAATATAAATAAGTCTCAACTAACATTCGAAATAATCCGATACAAACTGAAAGCTATAAAGTACTAAGCTATAACTAAGCACACTCTACTGGACTAGATCCTCCTCTGGCTCCTGTGTGCCACCCTCGTAGGCCTCATAGAAAGTGGAGACAATCATCTATATCATCTGTAATATTTTATCAATATATCCAGTCAGGATTGGAACGAGCACATCACCTTAATAGTTCAAAATAATTGACAAGCGCTATGAGTATGAAATAATAATGAAATTCTTGATGATCAAGTTATAGAGGTAATGTATAATGAAAAGACAAGTGTACAAGATCATATAAGAACAGTCAGATATGTAAAAATGAGTAAACCTGTCATGCAAGATATGTTGTAGACAACTCAGACAACTGTGTTAAGACCAGTGATTTAAAATACCAAGTTTGACATGTGAACGGCTAAAAAGGGATATCCGGCAACCATACACGTACGTGTGTGGCCGCTATTATTCACGTAAGACCAATGGAATAGAATGGGTATGTTCACATATCTCCTAGGTATTCTCCCACTCGACTAGTACACATGGAATCTAGGTTCTTCGACACGCATTTCATTAGTCACGATGGATGTATTAGTCATGATTATATTATTTAAGATAGGGATGAAACCACGTATCTCCAGTCAAGGAATCCATAAAATACCAATCCGTGAGTCCATCGTGTCAGAATCAAGATAGAATACTAGTATAACATGCATCACAGGATATATCAACATAATAAAACTATCAGAGAATGTACTCGCCTACGGTTCTGAGCTGTCAATGAAAATAGATGCTCAGAGTGATGTCACAGACCTAAAGATGAGATATCATGAGTTAATTAGGGTTTAACAATGTATGACATGATTTCTAGTATATGCTATGCAAATCTAGGTTAAACTCAGTCAAACTAAGTCACACCAAGTCAACTAAATCAAACTAAGTCATACTAGGTCTAACAAAGTCAAATTATATCAAACTAGGTCATGCTAAGTCAATCTAAGTAAATCTAAGTCATAGTAAGTCATACTAGGTCAATCTAGGTCATGCTAAGTCAATCTAAGTAAATCTAAGTAAATCTAAGTCATACTAAGTCATACTAGGTCAAAGGTTGACCTACAGTTGACTTTTGGTCAACAGGTCATCTTTGGTCAACTTCTAATCCAATCTAGGTCAAACTGGCTAATGGTTGGCTCACAGTTGATTTTTGGTCAACTCGTCAACTCTGGTCAACTCCTAGTCTAATCTAGGTCCAATGTTGAATTGCAGTTGACTTTGAGTCAAAACAATCAACTTTAGTCAAACAGGAAAAAGTCTAAGTCAAGTATCCAATTCCTAACCTTTACCTACCAAGATAACCCAATACCTTAGATACTAGGTAATACCCTTACTTTAGTAATATATTACCTTAGGTTAATAGATAACTCACTAACCTAGGCTAATAGATCCTACTAATACTTTAGACTAGTATCTAACCGTCTATCTCAATATCCTACCAATACCTTACCCTTAGACTATAGGTAATCCCCATTACCTTGTCAATACCTTAGACATTACCTTAGCCTACTAATTTACCCTCTAAAATAATGATTTGTATCTTAGGATACCCACTCATCTACATCCTAAGACACTAACGTAGATATTAGATACTAGTAAGATACTAACCTATATCTTACCCCAAGATACCATATACCTTAGTCCTATTGATATCCTAATACCAATAACTTAGTCTATGTATAAATACCTTAATTATCAAGATACTAATCTTAGATATCTAAATCTATCCTAAGCTACTAGCTAACCAATAACTTAGATATCTAACCTTAGTTACCTAGGTAAACCCAATACCATACCTTGTAATAAGGTAAACCCATTACCTTAAGGTAAGGTAAACCATTACCTTGGTTGGAAACTAATACCTTAACCTCTAATAATAATACCTTAAATATCTAGCCTCTAACCATCCACCCTAAAATATTAGATAGACAATACCTTAGTATCTAATACCTTAGTATAAAATAAACCCCCTCTACCTTATAGGTAAGTCCCCTTTACCTTTTAGGTAAATACATTACCTTAAGGTAATAGACAAATATCCAAAATATTCTAAGATATCACTATGGTACCTCAAGATATCACTCTATATTCTAACTTATATCTCTAATACAAGATACTAACCAACTCTAACATATAACTTCTAACCATCTATTCTAACTTAGAAATCTAACACAACTAACATCCACTAACTAATATCTAACCATAACATATATGAATATATATCCATCTCTAACTCTAACCAACTAACATATGTCATTTCTAACTAACAATAATATAGACTAACACCACTAACTATCTAACTTATACAAGATATCACTATCTAACTTTTAAGATACCTCTAACCTCTACATAGATTCTAACATAACCACTAACATACTAACATATCCATACATACAACATCTAAATCCCTCTCCACTCCAATACTAAAACACACACACAAACACATACACCAAATCCACCCACTCTCTTCTAACACACCCACATACATCGATATACAACACACTACTACACAACCAAAATATAAATCACTCAACAAACCACACTAGCCTCAAGTCAAATAGGATGGCATGATCCTCCCAACTCTCTCACCTTCATAACACATACACTACACTATCATCTATGCAACATCAAACACACACTAGCACGCATCCTCTATCAATCTTACTTCTCTCTACTAACCACACATATCCTTATCTCATTCAAACACACACACTATACTAACATATATTATCTAACAATAATATATATATGTACTATATCATACATATACTCGACAACCTATGATACCTACATTCACTTAATATCCATACTACATAGGCTCATAGGTTACACAAAATGCCTATATCGTATAGTCACTCTTCTACTTAAAATCAATATTATACAAATTGGGCCTTCACTAAATTCTAGAATTAAGGTATGTTGTAGCCCTTCGTGTTAGCTTTTCAAAACCTCAAACGGATCGCGTTTTCGTGTTCGGAAGCTCTCGGAATCGCGAAAACACCGAAACACGTTCGTCTTTCGTATAGCTGACACTCAAATAATTTTACAGAAAGTTCTAGAACGATTTTGGCTTATTAAAATATATATTTGGAAAGCTAACTTTGATACACTTTTTTAAAAAAAAACGGGAGATTAATCGTAGTCTTGAGCTAGGAGTTGTGGCATTTCTAAGTTGCTCTGGTTACTAAAAATGTGGATAAAAATTATAACGAATTTGGGTTGTTTTGGACAAAAGAAACACATGTAGGCCAAGATACTTGGATACCAACATAGCCATCCAAATAAAACTCATTCTAACCATCCTAAAACTGAAATTAAACCACAAAACAGCCTATTTGCATAAACACAAACACATGGGGTGTCCTATATTGGAAACTCCACAAGTAGGACACCAAATCTATTCAAACTTCCTAAAAAGGACTCCAAAGAGCCTCAAATTAAAATCTAATGGTTGTACATGCATGGGGGTGAATCCTATGGATTCAAATCTAACTAAAATGCAAGGGAAATTGAAATAAAGAGATGGTTATATCTATTGGAAGTGGGATCCCAATGATACACTCAAAGGACACGGTTCCGACACGAAAGCTCCTCCAAAATGGATACCCTTCCTTGCTCCTTGCTCCCAATCCTTGCTAGCACCTCCTCCTTGGTTGAATGAGAAGAAATGATGGAAGATTGGAAGAAGAATAGAGGGATTTGGAGATCAAAATCAAGAGGAAAGCTCTCAAGTTTGGGGAAGAACAAATTTGGGAAAAAAAAGAGGCAAGTGTGAAATGAAAGAGAGGGACACCTCTCCCCCTATAGGTGGCTGGCCATACATGCCCTAATGGGCCTATGTGAAATGTCCAAGATGCCCCTACAAGTCTCCTTTGGGTCAACTTAAGTCATGACAAGGTTTGTGGTCAAAAAGGTCAAGTTTAAGTCTCTAATTTAACCATTCTAAGTAAGTGGGATTAGTCTAAACTTACTAACTTAATTAGTAGGATTTGTGGGCCATGACTAACTAATCTTGGGGTCTCGTCTAGAGTCTAAGTTACCCGGGTCACTAACACAAGTCGGAACGAAACGAAACTCAAACCCGACTAAACAAATCCCGTAAAATCAATATTAAAATATAAAAATTTCCAAAATATTAAAATATAAAAAATGAACAAAATCACAATACATCAATTTAAATATTATTAAAATAATCTAAAATTTACCAATTTATCAAAATCCTAAATAATTTAAAAGTCACAAAATAACCAAAATACCCTTAGCCTAAAAAGTAGTAATTAGCTAATCAAATCACATGGGTTAGGCCTCCATGGTCATGGTTAGTCTCTAGGCTAAGCGGCACTAAGGTTATACTAGCCAAAGAACAAAATCATAAAATACTAATTTAATAATATTAAGATAATTAAAATTTACCAATAAATCAATAACATGATTTAAACCTATTATTAAATAATAAATTTTACAAAGTTCAAAATTACTCTCATTTTAGAAAAGTGGTAGTTACATCACCTGTACTTAGTGGAGTTTGCATACAACAACAGTTTCTAGGCCAGCATTGGGATGTCACTTTTCGAGGCACTGTACGGACGTAGATGTCGTACACCCTTGTCTTGGGATGACGTTGGTGAGCGAGCTTTATTGGGATCTGAGATGGTTGTTGATGCAGCTGAGAAGGTGAAGCTCATCAGAGATCGACTTCGCGTGGCGCAGGACAAACAGCGACATTGGGCCGATAGCCACCGAAGGCCTTTGCAGTTTGAGGTACAGCTTAGACTTAGGATTAGAATCTTGTTTGTTTTGTGATTTTGTTTGATCATGTGATTGTTATAGTTAAATTGAGGCTATGTTTGTGCTAGGTTAGAAATCTGGTGTTCTTGAGGATATCTCCAACGCGTGGTACTATCGCTTTGGAGGAGGTGGAAAGCTTAGTCCGCGTTTCATCGGACCTTTCGTTATCAGCGGAAGAGTCAGTGACGTGTCATACAGACTGGACTTGCCCCCTGTATTAGAGGGAGTCCACAATGTTTTTCACGTGTCACAGTTGAGACGGTATGTGGCAGATCCCAGCCATGTACTGGATCATTCCGAGATCGAGGTGGGCCCTACTCTTAGTTATCCAGAACAACCTATGGAGATTCTGGATCGACGAAAGAAGGTGCTGAGGAACCAGATGATACCCTTGGTTCGCGTAGCTTGGAGGCATCACTCTCCAGGTGAGTCTACCTGGGTGAGGGAGGATGAGATGCGCGAGCAATAACCTTATCTTTTTCAGTCTTGAGGTATGATTTTTCTATCCTTCTCATACATTCAGTTTTGTCTTTAATTTCGAGGAAAAAATTATTTTAAGGAGGGTAGATTTGTCATACTCACTTCTTCTAATTAAGGGTATTTTAGTCATTGTACATTATTTTGAATTTATTTAAAATGTTAATTAATTAATTATTGTGTGTTTTGGATTGGTGCTTTGACATGATCTAGATGGTATAACATAGTCAACCTTGTCTAGAAGCCTAATAATGTGATTAGTTTTATTATTGGCTTATTAGATTTAATTTAGAATTTTTACCTATTTTTCTGGAATTATTTAATGATTTTTAAGTCATTTTTGTATAAGCCTTTAAGCCTTTTGTCATTGGGCCTTTGTAGCAACTTATAGTGCTTGGCCTATGTCTTAACCTATCCCTAATACCCCCGACCCATGGCCAGCCAAGCATAGCAGTAGACCCCCCTCATTTGTGAAGAAATCTCATAGCCTCCACTAGATCAAAACCCTAGTTTCCCTTTTCCTTTAAAACCCTAACTTTCTCATCCGGCATCTGATTCGTGCCAAACGAATTACGTTGCAACCGTGGGGAGGAGGAGAACTTGCTGGAGCATTACTAGCAAGGAGTTGGAGGCGTTTGCTCGGGAGAAACCGGTCGTCGAAGCGCTCGAGGATTCACTTTTATTGAGATTTTGACTCTCAATAGGTAAACCTCGTTCTACCAATGTTCCTTCTAAAATTTCTATATTTTAGCATCCATATAGGTATCCTAGACCTGTACATGAAGTTTGGTAGGATTGTGAGTTCGTTTGATAGCCGTATCGGATACGTGTCGGTCCTATAGAACACGTGTTCGACGAAATGCCACTTAGAACTGAAAATTGTATTTTTCGATTATGTTTTCATGAATCCCTTGCTAATATTATTTGTAACAACTTTCATGAAGATGGATCAGAAATCGAAACGATTTCAGTGTTTGAATCGGACACGGACACGCGTGCACGAGGCCTGTGCACAGCCCCGTGCATGACCTGCTGTCCGAGCGTCGTAACTCGACGCACATGGATCCGTTTCGCATGAAATTTTATGAGCATATGGGGGCAACCTCTACCCACATGCCCGTAAAATTTTAAGTCTTTTGGTAAAGTGTGCGTGGAGAAATCTTGCGTGCACTGTTCAGCCCGTACTGTGCATGCGGCTAAAAAGTGCCGCTGACACGACCTTCGTACGCAGACCCGACACGTCGAGGACCCGTTCCAGGAGCACGAGTATGTATCCCTATACCTAGACTACCCAGGGACCTGATCCCGAGTCACGGCGTGGCTCGAATCACGAGCCACGAGTCCCGACACGCGCCCACGGGCACGCACGCACATGCGCGCACAGGCCGTGCGGGTGTTCGCTTGTCATTGTGTCATGTAGACATGATTTGGTGCCATATCAGCATGTCCTAGACCTATCCCGGGACCCTACCTAGCTATGTGCATAAGCACGAGGCTTCTTATGTTGTGTGCGGCGTCCAATCGGGCGAAACACACGTGCATGACACGCGAATTTGGTTTTCCGATACACACTCTGTGGACACGATACGGACATGGGTTCGACCTCGTGAGTACCGAACATGTCACACACATAGACACCTTCGTGTTTGCCAAGTTTCATGAATTCTAGTTGTGTATATTACATTTTGGGTATTGAGTTGGATTTCGGGTTTCGATTTATATATATAATTGAATTGTTTTGTGATATTTCAAATTGTTGAGATTTAATTCATATTTTCTGAGTTTATATGAAGTTATCAAGATTCTGGACTTGTGGGTTTTAGTCCCTAATTTTAAGTTCAATTATTTCCATCATATATGTATATATATCCCTATTTGCCTTATGTGTGTGTGTGTGTGTGTGTGTGTATGGATGTGTTTTAAATATAGATATATGTATATATATTGTGATGAGATTTGTCGAGCTATTTCAATCCCAGGTCTGAGTTTCATTTCCCTTCGTAAAACTAACATTCTTTCTCCCTATACATATATGTGTATATATTAGGATATGTGTGTATATATATATATATATATATATATATATATATTTATATATATATATATATATATATATATCATATACAAAAAATGTGGGTGTGGATCCCCTTCGGAGGGGCACTTCCGCTCCTCAGTTCCCCCCCCATCGGCCGGTGGCCGGACGTCCCCGGGGGGGGCGTGTCCCCGCTGGTCGCCCCTCCCGCGGGGTGGCCACCCCCATCCCCCGGCCGGAGCTTGTCCGGCATGCGGCGGCACCGTCCCCTTCTCCCCTCCTCCTCGGAGCCGCCACCGTTCGCGGCGCCGTCGGCACCGCCGTTCCCGTCGCCCTGGGCCTTCTCCGGCCCCGTCTATCCTCGGCGCGCCGCCAGCCCCGCGTGTGGCTCGGCCACGCCCCGGCCCGCCGCCCCCCGTCGCAGCACCCCCTGCTGCCCCTCCAGCTCCGGTCCTCCCCGACCTGGCTGTCGACCCCCCCCCCCGGTTGCCCCTCCTCCCGAGCCCCCTGCTTCGGCCGTGGCTCCTACCCCCGATCCTCTTCCCCGCTGGCGTCCCTCCGCCTCGGCGCCTCCCCCTCCTTCGGAGTTCGGCGCCCTCGCGGCGGTTCCCCCCTCGGCCCCCGCGGCCTGGGTCGGCCTCGCCCGTCCTCTCTCCCTCGCGGCCGCGGCCCTCCGTCCCCCTACGCGGTGGCCCAACTCGGCGTCCTCCTCCCTCTGTCCCCCGACCGAGCTTCCCGGCGGTCCAAGGCTGGCCCCCCCTCCGTTTCCTTCCCCCAGTGCTGGAGATCTCACCGGCTCCGTCGTCGGTGGCTCCCTCCACCCCACGGCGCTCTCTCCGCCTCTCGTCGGCGGGCCCCTAGCCGGCGTCCCTGTGCGCCCCCGCCGACTGTCCCCCCCTCTCGCGGCGGTCGAGTCCCCTCCCTCCCCGGCGGATCCCTCTCTCTCCCCTCCCCGCCGGGTCGACCTCCCCTTGCCGCTGCGGGCTCCCTCCTCCGCTGACGGAGCTTTCTCCTCCGCTGCCGAGTCTCCCGTCGATTTGGGGGTCGGGCTCCCCTCCGTTTTCGGCCTCCTTCGCCGGATGCCCGGATCCCCGCCACCCCCTCCGTCTCTCGCCGGCTGGTGGTCCCCCCCATCCCACCGCCGGCGACAACCTGTCCCCGCCCCTCCGCCGCATCGTCCCAGCTCCGTGCGACGCGCCGGCGGGGGGAACGCTCGCTTCTTCGGTCCGCGCGCTGCGCTTCGGGGAACGCAAACCCTCCTAGGGCTTCGTGCCCACCCACCCTCCTTGGGCCCCGCGCACCCACTTCTCTCTCGGGTTGCGCGTCTGGACTGATCCCGCTCTTTTGCGGTTTTCAATTTCGAATGTTTTGGAAATAGCTTTTCAAAATTTCGAAATACACTTCCCTGATTAGAAATTTTTCGAAATTTCTTTACCTGCTTTTATGTAATTTTCTCTTTGCTTTCCAGGTCTTTTGTGGTATTTTGGAGCCTGGTACCTGTTTTGTAATGCTCGTTTTGAGCCCCATTTCTCATTCAATAAATTGTTGTTTTTGTTTAAAATATATATATATATATATATATATATATATATATATATATATATATATATATATATATATATATATATATAAAGTTTCCTTTAAATAGATTGTGTATATATGTATATATATATGATATATTTATATAGTTGTATATATCCATTTTATCTCATATTTGTACCTCCTAACAGCAGCTCTTCATCGACACACACACACACACACACACACACACACACACACACAATCTCTTCACAAGTTGACCAAGGAGCCTAGAATGGCCGAGTCGACCGACAAGTTGACCAAGTTGACAAAAGTCAAGTTTGGGTCCAAATCGACTCAAACGAGCTTAGAATGACTTGAAAACTTGTGCTTGACCTAAAAATTAGTAAACAGACTAGTTGACTTATAGTTGACCAGGTTTGACCAGAGTTGACCAGGTCTGACCAAAGTTGACCAAGGGTTGACTTTGACCTAAAAGGACCTAGAATCGGGTAGAATTGCATTGTAGGCATTCCTTGTGATATTTTGACCTTGTTGTGACTTGTGGTTGCTTTAAATAGGATTACATCACTCCAGTTCAGTTACACTTCCTCATCAGCAGCTTGGATTGTCATACGAGTACATTCTCTGACCATTTCATTCTTGCTTGGACATATTTACTTATTATAGACTAGTTTACTTGTTGCTGTCACGATGTTATCACGGATTCGTACTATATGGATCTCTTCATGCAATGTTATCCCTTCGGATACATCGGATATATTGTGCTCATGTACTTTATTATGTGCATCGTCTACTCATTATATTCGTATTTATTCATGTATACTCATGTGACATTCATGTACACTCATGATCATGTGAGCCTTCATGAATAACCCAGTGTTCATGTGGACTAGTTATCCATGTGACACACTACTATGTGCAATAACATAACCTGGACAGATCCTTGTGTACTGATTGGGGTAGGGTGAGTATTTATTTGGTTATGTGATCCCCTTTTCATGTACAACTCCAAACTAGATTTAAGTCATGTATAACCTAAGCCAGTTTACATAACCAGATTGTGCTCTACACCACGTAGTTAGTTCAGTTCTCTTATTATATCATGTATATCTATTTCTATATACCATATTCTCTTTTATAGTCTTATTTCTTTATCAACAGTTCATGTATATTATTCTATAGCTTATTTCATATTTTATTTCATATTATGATCTGTGTGAGAGAAATGTATTCGTTTCTGTCCTGACTGGACCTGTTGAAATATTACAGATGATGAGGATTGTTGCGACACTTACTATAGAGCAGGCCTAGTTGACACAGGTGACCTGGACCCTCAGCAGGATCCAGCAGTCGCTGAGGACTTGCCATTAGTTTAGATTAGACTTATATCATTATCTAGTCATTGAGACAATGTGATTGTATTGAGATATTTTTTATGGTGTGGTTTACACCGAGACTTATTATTCATATTGTGACTCTCTGTTGAGATTATCTTATCTTCTTTTCCACCTTAGTTTGTGATTGAGCTTACTTATTATATTATTCTCCTTTCGGAGCATATTCTAGATTGCGTTAGATGTTGTGACCTAGGACAGCGTTCTACTGCCGACACTGGAGCGTTGGCTGGACGTACCCACTTCTCGTACCCTTACACTGGGTACGGATCGTGACATGCTGTATTGGCTATGGACACCGAAGAAGATCGAAAATATAATCCAGGTGAGGTCCTGGTAATTCCAGTCAAGGGACGCACTTCTGGTCCCTCGTCTTCCTAGATGCTGACTATCAATCTCTCTCCTTCTATCAAGCCTCCTCCTTTTGAAAAGATGGAGCATAGGGAGCTCACCTCTTATGAGCCTCTTGTTATCGACCTTCGTCGTAACAAGCCCCCTACTTTTCCTCCTCTTGTAATTAACCTTAGCAAGTCATCTGCCAAGGTTAAAAATACTGTTGTAAATGTTGAAGCAAATATCAATAAAATAGCTTCTCCTTTGCAGTATATTGATGTCAATTATTACACACATCGTTATTTAGAAATTCTAGACAATTTTAAACCTCTTACTTTGGGGGCAATTCAACCTTTCCAAGATGAGATATCATTTAAACCCGTACGAAACTCGTTCTTTCTAGTTCCTTCTCGGAATAAAGACGAGCAACCTATCCTCTTTAGCAAAGGATTGAATTAAAAGGCTATATTCGATAACGATTCTGAAAACGATGATAGTGGACGAATTCAACTACGTTGTTATAGTCAACAATCCAAAAATATTATTCAGAAGATGGGCTACAATTTCAAATCTGGCCTCAATGGTGGCAAGGGTAGGCGAACTCCTATTTGTATACCCGCCCCGAAAAGAAAATTGTTGCAATACTATAACAAAATAAAGCATGGGTTAGGCTACACTATGCCAATCTCAACCCCATATATTTCTAAGTCTGATAATAAAGAACGGGCTAACTCTTCTGACTCTTCGTCATGGGATTCAGATACCAGCATAGGACATGTCCATCGGGTAACTCATCTACCAATATGGTGACAGCTGAATTCTCAAAGGATGATAATGACTCTACCGAGGTTTATGAGGAAGAACCTTGGTAAAACGGATGGATACTCAATGGGAACTTTGCTTCCAGCAGCGTGAACCACCCACTGAAGATGAGCTAATCCAAATTGACGTCGGAGACGAAGCTTCTCCAAGGCCAATCTTTGTCAGCAAAAGTCTTCTAGAAGCTGATAAACAAGAACTGATCCAGCTCATTAGAGAATACATTAACGTATTCGTCTGAAACTATAAAGATATGTCGGGGCTAGATCCTCAGATTGCTACTTACAAGCTCAATATTATGCCAAATGCTAGACCAGTCAAATAAAAGCAGCGACGGTTTTGACCTGATATGATGGATGCTATAGAAGCTGAAGTCAAGAAGCTCATCACTTGCGGCTTTGTTATGGAGGAACAACATTCAGATTGGGTGGCTAATATTGTCCCAATTTTGACAAAAATTAAAAAAGTTTGAGTATGAATAGACTTCAGGGACCTTAACGCAGCTTGTCCCAAGGACAAATTTTTTCTGCCAATCACTGATATCATGATCGACAATACCTGCGGATTCGAGCGAATGTCTTTCATGGATGGGTTCTCTGGATATAATTAGATCAGGATGAATCCCGAAGATGAAAAGCATACGTCTTTCTGCACTCCTCTAGGAGTCTAATGTTATACAGTCATGTCGTTCGGTCTCATGAACGCTGGGGCCACTTATCAGCGGGCCATGAGTACCATTTTATGAACATTTACAAAAAACAGTCGAGTGCTATGTCGACGATAATGCTGTCAAAAGTCGTCTAAAGGAAAATCACATCCAATACTTGAGAATTATTTTCGATCTAATGCGCCAGCATCAACTCAAGATGAAACCCACCAAGTCATTTCTGAGAGTCTCTAGTGGCAAATTTCTCGGATTCGTTATTACCTCTAAGGGTATACACGTTGACCCCTAAAAAGTCAAAGCCATTCAAGACACTACAAAATAATGGTAATTTAGCGACTAACTGGGCGACTAACAGGTATTCATCGCTAAGTTAGCGACTAACTAGCGACTGATTATCAAGTAATTGAGAATTTAGTTTAATGAACGAAATAATTAGTCGCCTGGCAGTTGCTAGTTTGTTGATATTTTTCTAAAATTATTGAGCGACTGAACATTTGCGTCGTCGTGTAGTCGGTAATATCTATATTTTACTAGCAACTAAAAGTTTAGTTGGTGTAAAAACCTGGTTAGTTCTTTTCCCCCCAAAACTCAATACCCATTTTCATTCTCCCCCCAAAAACCTAATATCCCCACTCCAAACCGTAGCATTCTGCCTCTTCCTCACAGCTTCTCCCTCCCTCCTCACAACTCAACTGCCCACATCCGACCCCCTCCTCGCCGCTGCTTCCTCTTCCTCCCTCTTCTCGCCCCGTTGCCCACATCCAAACCCCTCCTCGCCGCTGCTTCCTACTCCTTCTCCTCCCTCTCCTCAGCCCGCCGCCCACATCTGATCCCCTCCTCGCCGCTGCTTTCTATCCTCCTCCCTCAGCCTCCAGACTTCGCTTCTTCCTCCTCCTCCTTCTCCCCAAAGCCGTCGCCTCCTCCTCCGCTTTATCCCGACTTCGATAGCCTTCTTCTCCTCCAGTCCAAAGTCGATATCTCTGAAGCCGGTGCCATCTCCTTCTCCTCCTTGAAGCCGGTGTCATCTCCTACTCATCGACTCCATCCGCCTCCTCATTGAAGCTGGTATATTTTTTTTAAGTTGTTTTAGTTTGAACATTTTTCAATGCATCCATTTTTCTTAAGTTATTTTGGTCTGGAATCAATTTAGGGTTTGTTCTGTATTTTGTGTGATTCTTCTAAAAAAATTTTGGAAGAATTTTAGAGAGGGCATGCTTCAGAGGAAAATAATGTTTGTTAGCAGGTATCGTGCATTAATAAATTTTAGATATTTTGAATCTTTGATAGTATAAAAATTGCCCTGTACATGCATCTAAGGGGAATGCTACAATACTTAAATGTCGAAAGGTTGTGTAATTGTGGTGCTAAATCCAGTAAAAACATAAAGTATTGGTCATCAGAAAAAATGCTCACTGGTTAAAGAAAAATAATAGAGTTAACACAAATTGGCAATATAAAGTGGTTAAAAAACCTTTGGAAGGAAAAAACCCTACAAACTAGAACAAAATTCTATACTGGATGATACTCCATTTATCTAAACTAGCTCTGAGAGAACAAGATTGTATACAAATAAAAGAATCAGATATTAACCAAGGTTGGAGAACTTTTAAAACAAATTTATTTCTAATTAATTTTTAAAACAATTAAAATTGCAAAATTACCTCTAGCAAATTTTATGTATATTGGGAAATACAGTCTAATGTGTGAAAGTTGGTAGACTACTTGAATAACTAGGCGGTTACTTATCAAACCACGGGTAGAAGATGAGAAACTTATGAGTTGTATTTTGTTAGGGTTTGTGTTGAATATTTAGAAAAAAAAAAGTTACATTGTGACCATGTTGGAGTTGCCAAAAAGTCTAGACTTATGGCTAGGATTGAGAGTATCTTTTTCTTCTTTTGTTATGCCTAAAAAATGTTAGAGAACACTTGATATGTGGTTTATGAGCATAACAAGTAATTTTATGAGCAGAACAAGTAACGTCAGACATAAGAAAATATGTAAGCACAACATGTAGCCAAAAGTATTTACTTAGCAATATGGAGAGTCTTTTTAAATATAATCTACAAATCATATTTAATATCTAATCCATATTTCTTTTTGAATATATATGGTGTAGAATCATATTCACACAAGTAAAAGAAATGAGTCGATACTTAGTTGACCGTACATGGATGTAAAATCGACGACATGAGAGCAAGATTGGCCTGAATGATGATTTCAAGGCGGGCGTTGAGGAATTTCTCAAATACAGCAGTAGCCAACCTGATTTCATGGATGGTAGACTCATCAAGTGTCCTTGTGTCAAATGTCATAATATTCTATTCAGAGAGGTGGATCTTGTGAGAGAGCATCTCTACAAGAAGGGTTTCGTACAAAACTACAAGGAGTGGACGGCTCAAGAAGAACCTTTGTTCTCGCAAAATTAGTCCTCCTTTGATACGGAGGTCAGAGAGTCGCCGCCTGGAGATCACCTTGAATATTGGCAGCGAAACCTAGCACATGAGATGATATTTGCTGTGGCCGGGTCCTACTTTTAATCCGGAGGATCCGAATACTGATACAAAAGAATTCTATGATATGTTCAAGAATGCCGATACACCGATATATTTGGACTGTGATACTCATTCTGTCATGTCTGTGGTGATGCGGCTGTTGAACATGAAGTCTGATTTCAACTTGTTGCAAGAATGCTGCGACCGAATCATCCAGTTTGTCAGAGAGTTGTTGCCAAAAGGATCAAAGGATTTGCCTGAAAATTTTTACAAGTCGAAGATAATGATAAGAAAACTTGGATTAGGCTACGAAAAGATAGATTGTTGTCGAAATGGCTGCATGCTATATTATAAAGAGAATAAGTATAAAGACAAATGCATTTTCTGTAATGCGGACCGGTACAAGCCAGTTCGGGGTAAAGGAAAGTCAATTGTCCAAGGAAAGTTGCGTCTCTACAGGTACATGCAGTTCTTGCCTCTTACAAAGAGGCTGCAGAGGATGTATATGTCAGCAAATATAGCACAACACATGACATGGCATAGCAAGGAATGACAGATGGATGAAGGAGAATTATCTCACCCTTCTGATGGAGAGGCATGGAAATATTTTGATTGGTGCTATCCAGAATTTGCTGCGGAGCCTAGAAATGTCTGATTGGTGCTATGTTCTGATGGATTTACTCCTTTCGGACAGTCAGGATCTCAGTACTCTTGCTGGCTAGTAATTTTGACCCCTTATAATTTACCACCATGGATGTGCATGGAGACGCCTTACATGTTCTTGAAACTTATTATACCTGGTCCTAAAAATCTAAAGAAGAATATCGATATCTACATGCAGCCATTGGTGGATGAGTTGAAACAATTATGGGAATTCGGTGTCCGTATGTACGATATATCGAAGAAGCAAAACTTTCAGATGAAAGCGACTGTTCCTCCTTCTGCAACTCCTCCTTCCTTTACTCCAGCTATTGTACCATCCGTTGCTCCTCCGGCTACGTCTCCATCTGTTCCTCCTCCGTTACGTCTCCATCTTTTGTTCCTCCGGCTACGTCTCCATCTATTGCTCCTTCGGCTACTTCTGTTTCAGCTCCTATTTTTATGGCAAACCAACAAGCAGCATTAGTTACGTTCATGACCCAGTTTATGGGCAGCATGCATCCACCATTGTCTTGACTTTCTATGCTTTTGTATCACCAGAGATATATTATTTTATGCTTGCTACATTAGTTTATCTTTTTTGTTATATGGATGGTCGATGGTAATATCTTTTTGTTATATAGATGATCGATGGTAAATGGTTGGACGTGATTCAACATGACTTACATATATATATTTCTTTGCTTTTCTGTCTCAATACTATGTATGTTATTATTTTTTGTTTATATAATTGGTAACTATTGTGATCCTAAAATCTGTTTGCACTGTATTGAGTATGCCGTGGACTTGTGTTTATATTACTCTTACATGATAGTTTAGCATGAATCCTACAAATCTGGAAAATATAAATGACTCAGCAACGAAAGAACGACTAACCAGTGACGAACTAGCATGTAACTAGCAACGACTCAGTGACTAAATATATGGAGAAACAAAATAAGCGATAAACCAGCGACAAAGCAGCGACTACCCAGTGACAAAGCAGCAGGTAAAGTTGTTCGTCGCTAGTAAGCAACTGTAACCATTACAATCGTAAATGTGTCGTCAGTTAGTTTTCCGTTAGTCACTAAATCAGCTACTAACTTATCAGTCGCTGGTTAGTCGCTAATTGTCGTTGCTGTTTCAGTCGAAAGTTAGTTGCTGTAGTGACTAACGAGCTACTAAAACTGATCAGCGACAATGCATTCAGCGACGAAACATTTTAGTCGTGGGTTAGTCGCTAATTTGCTTTAGCAACTGAAATGCTTATTTTAGCGACTGAAATTTCAGTCACTATTTAGTTTTTTTGTAGTGAGAGATGTGTCCTCCACGCAACCTAAAAGAGCTGCGAGAATTCCAGGAACAAGCGTACATCGGGAGATTCATCTCAAATCTCTTTGGAAGTTGCAGACTGTTTACTCAATTGATGAAGAAAGTGTGTCTTCCGTTTGGACTGATGAATGCCAGCAAGCATTTGAAGACATAAAACGATAACTGATGAACCCTCCAGTCCTAGTTCCTCTAATCACATGAATACCCTTCCTGATGTATGTTCGAGCAATGTATCACTCTCTGGGTGCTTTTCTAGCCCAGAAGAACAAGGAAGGTCATGAAAAAGCAATTTACTATCTCAGTCGCACAATGATCGGTGCTGAAGATCGATATAGCCCAGTAGAAAAAGTGTGTTTAACCCTGATGTTCGTCGTTCAGAAAATGCGTCATTACATCACGAGCCAGACTATTCATGTCATCTCCAAGTCAATCCTCTACGAGTTTTAATGAAGAAGCCTAGTACACTCAATTCTAGACTTGCTACATGGGCGATACTACTAGCACAATTTTATATGGTTTACGTCCCATAAAAGTCTGTTATGGGTCAAGCCTTAGCCGACTTCCTAGCTGCTCATCCAATTCCTGAAACTTCAGAACTCTATGATGAAATTCCTGATGAAACTCTAGAGACCAACATAATTTCAGAAGAAATACTTGCTTGGCGTCTATTCTTTGATGGTGCATCTAGAATCAGACCCAACAGTATCATCATCGCTGGAGTAGAAATTGTCCTTGTATCCCCAGAAGGACTAGCTATTCAAAGAGCCTACTCTCTAGACGAGCCATGCTCTAACAATTTTGATGAGTATAATGCTTTACTCATCGGTCTCCAGTTAGCTAAGCAGCTGGATATCGACTATCTTAAAGTATACGGGGACTCTAAGCTGATTGTCAACCAAGTTAGAGGTACTTATGAAGTTCGGCATTAAGATCTTATCCCATATTAGGAAGCAGTAGTCAAACTGGCTGCATCATTCAAAGGTTTCTTTATTGAACATGTACGTTGAGCATGCAATACAGAGGTCGACGCACTTGCTAATTTAGTAGCAGTTTCAGTAATTCTGGTAAAACGACAACATTTAATCGTCATCGCTAATCGGGAACTATTCTGTATCGAGAATAATCTGAATGTTGAATTCAACAACCTTTTGAAGCTTAGGGTATGGATGTCATTGGTCCTATTAATCCACTATCGTCTCGAGGACATCGGTTTATCCTAGCTATATCCGATTATTTCTCTAAATGGGTAGAAGCTATTCCCTTAGCAGAAGTCAAGACGAGCAATGTCATCACCTTCATCAAGCATTATGTGATTTATCGATTCGACGTTCCTCGGTAAATCATCTATGACAACGGAGCTCAATTCGTCAGTCAAACATTCACTCGATTTTGTGATGACAATCGAATCAACAATGTTGCTTCAACGGCTTATAATCCTATAGCTAACGGTTTAGCAAAAGCTTTTAATAGTTAGCTATTGCCAACGAGTTAACAGTGGAAAACAATAATCGTCTTCGACTTTAAGAGCTTGAAGCACTCGATGAGAAACGACTACTAGCTCAACAACACATCGAGCTATATCAAGCCTATACCTCGAAAGCTTTCAATCGCAAGGTCAAAGTACGAACTTTCAAAAAGGTGAGCTGGTCCTTACTGTCAATCGTCCTATGACTTTGATGCACATGAGCAAGGGCAAGTTCGAGCCAAAGTGGGAAGGTCCCTATGTTGTAAGCAAAGCTTTCTCAAACGGAGCTTATCAGCTGACCGGGATGGATGGCCGAATCGCTATGATGCCTATCAACGGCAAATTCCTAAAAAATATCATGTTTTAAAATTTGTACCATGTTTTCTAACAAATATTGTACATACCCCAAATCTTCGAATTATTATCTTTTATTCACTCTTCTCGTGAATAACCCCATAGATAATAAGTCCCCAAAAATTTCTAGGGGAGTTTTAACCAGATATTATTGTGTATCCTCAAAAAATTAACCCATAAACACTTACCACAACATATCATCACAATATTATCTTTTGGAACCCAGTCGTTTTAAAAGATCTCCTATTCTTGAGCCCCAGTTGGCTCAAGGGTAAATCAACATATGTATGAATTTATGTCCAGATTACCACTGAATTCTACTATCTACGACTTGTCACATCAACATACCTCTGATAGTGTCGTCCCAAAAGTAACATCATGTCAAAACTATATTCTGTCACGGCCACATTACCTCTGAACAGATATAATAAATGTTGTTATTTTTGAGAAATTTGTCACATCCAGTACCTCTGAACATATTTCTTACTCCTATTACTTGTGTCTTAAATAGATACATGATAAGTAATAGAGCCACAAAAGATCATCGATTTTTATTTCATGCAAACACAAAAACTATTACATTTATCAAAAAATGTGAACTTAACTCATATATCCCCATAAAGATATTTATACAAAAATATAAGAAACATGAGCAATATATAAATAAAAATAAATTATTCATGTATCCTTAATAAGCATTAAAAAATATCATAAGATCAAAAAATGCATAAATATGCTTTGTCAGACAAAGATGTAATTGATTCATAAGAAGGTAATCAAAATAAAATTTAAGAATCAATAGTGAATATATTATGCAAGCACAAGGTTAACATAAAAATATATGTATATACTTTTCAAGTAAATATGAGACTTGTGCTAAACATACATACTCACAAAATACTGATCAAAGTAAATATGACATGTTAAAGACAAATTGGTAAGAAGTGACCATTAAAAAAATATATATTAAAGACGAAGAGTCAAAAACATATTCACCAAAAACAAAAGCTTCTATGGACTAGAGTGGTATGCATGCTTCAAGGATAAAACTAAAATAAAGAGCATACATAGATAAATGTGTCACACTAATGGAAAGTGAGTAAAAGACCGTTTAGTGTGAACTAAACATTTAAGCTAAGCAGCTAGTCAAGCTAGGATTATGTCTCACATTGATTCAAACAATAAAAAGATATTAATGAAAGCTAATACTAAGAAATCAGTAAGAACATGCTAGATATTATAAACTATTTAGTAAGCATGTTACCGAAGTGATTGTAGTGACCACACTTATGTTGGTGCAATTGTTTAGAAGATGACCTTTGTAGCTTTGCAATTACCAACATGCTCCATGGTTCTATTTAATATGAGAAGCTTCACCTGCAATATTAGGTGAAGACTTTGGTATTCAATAATTGGATCCACATTTGTTAGCTTTGGGAACCCATTTGCACAAGTTCATATCAACTAGTTTTCTAATCTGACAACGATTAGAAACATGTCCATTCAAACCACAATAATGACAGAAAGTATTAACAGTGCTATGTGTAGCAGTATGAGAATGTGCAGTAGTGTGATATGATGTGTGTGGATACTTGTAATAGAAAGCATGTTTATGTGAAGCTTTAGCTTTGCTTGCTTCCTTTCTAAAAGATTTGATATGTGTGACTTTGTGATGTGCTAAGTGTCCTGTGTTAGACTGAGTCGTAGGTTGTACTACCTGTTTTTCCACTCTAATCTCTAACTTTTTAGAGTTACCACAGATTTCATCATACTTAGCAGAAAGAGCATCAATTCTACATGAAACAATAGAATACTTCTTCTTTTCTAATTCTAATTCCTTCTTAAGTTTAGCATTTTCTTGAGTACTTTTCTTAATGCAATCAAGTGCCTCATGTAATCTAAACTTCAGTATGGAAATCTCAGTAGAATTATCAAAAGTAGAATTATTTCTTGCATCATTCAATAAGCAAGTAAGATTTTCATTCTCATGCTTAAAGGATATAATATCCTTTCTAGCTTGCTTATATTTATCTAATACTTTCTTGTGTTCTTCTAATAGATCACTGAAAGCATCAGATAAATCATCATAAGAAAATTCACTATCTTCAGAAAAAGAATTATTTTGTACCTCGTTAGAGAATGCCATTGAGCATAAATTTACAGCTTGATGAGGTCTCTATTCTTCTTCAGAATCTGTTGCTTCGCTTTCACACCATATGCTCGTGCTAGTGTACTTGTGAGACGATGATCTTTCTTCATTTGATTGTTCGTAGTGACTCTCCTTTCTTGTAGTAGTACAATCTTCTTGGATGTGGTCTATCTTCCTGTAGTTGTCGCATACAAGCTCTTCTTCGTATAGGGGATTGGGTTGTACCTTAAATTCCAATTCCATCATGTACATATTTGTTTCATTATAAAGACTATCATTCTCTCTGGAGTTGCTAGCTTTGCTTTCATACCTGTACTCATAAGTAGCTTCAAGAACTTTCCAAATTTTATGGGATGTTGTGCAAGTAGCAATAAGATTGAATACATTTGTGTCTACAGCACAATAAAACATATGCATAGCTTTTGCATCAAGGCTAGCTAATTTCTTCTCTTCCTCCGTGTAACTATAATAAGGCTTGTTGACTATAGAGGATGTGAGAATAGAAGTGATAGTAGGCTTTTTGTAGCCATTGACAACAATTGACCATATGTCAAAATCTAGAGACTTCAGGTAGAAGCTCATCCATGTTTTCCAATAACTATAGTATGTTCCATCAAATAGTGGGAGTCTATTTGAGGATTGCTCTTCAGTTGTGAAGTACATACTAGCCATATGTGATATAGTGATCTATGTAACAGCAGTTATATAGTAACAATATTACCTCGCTTTACCTGTATAACCCGTTCTGGTAATCAGGATCTGCTCCAAGGATGTTAAGCCAAATAATAGAGTCCTTGCTAGGATACCAATTGAAGGAGCAATTGGTTTAAGCAATAATATCTTTATAAGGAGCACCTGTAATAATATCTCTAGAAGGAGCACTGGCTCTGATACCAATTGTAGGAGCAATTGGGATCAGAATATATTACCTCTAGTTGCAGTACCTGCTCTCTAGTTGAAGAACCCGCTTTGATACCAATTGTAGGAGCAATTGGTATGAGCAGCAATATCTATATACCAAGCACCCGCTCTGATACCAATTGTAGGACCGATTATAGGAACGAGTTGTAAAGCGTAATACTCTAGAGGGGGGTGAATAGAGTAGGCAGCGGAAATTAACTAATTAATAATATTAGTAACAAGATCACAGAATATATATATCACAGATATGTAAATAAAAAGTAGAGAGTAGAGAGCAAACGCAAACACAAGGATGTATACTGGTTTCCCTCTTGTGAGGACTAGACCAGTCGGAAGAACTCTAGCTTCCAGTTGAATCCAGTATGGAAAATCACCACAAGTTTTCATCCGAAGTTCTTGCAACTTCTACAATGCGAGCTTTGATCCGAAGTACTCGACTAACTTCAATTGTGAAGAGTCTTTCTTCAATCAAGCCTCTGATTACAACCGCTCTGAAACTTCTAGACCGTACCGTACTGGCAAATCGACTAGAGGATTGTAACTGGCTTGGGATTTGAAAATGAATAGCTCAGAATACTTTAGAAGAAGTAGTAGGCTTATAGAGAAGAGATATGAAAGTGAATGAGTGTATTGAAATGATCGAAATCCTTCTATATTTATAGTTTTTCCAAAGGCAGAATTCTGACAGAATTCGGGCAGAACTCTATGAGAAAATCTCGGTGGGATCGTAACTGCAGGAAGACCAAGTTCAAAAAGCAACGTTCACTAACCGAACTCTGGCCGAACTCTGGCCGAACTCTGGCCGAATTCTGTCCGAGTTCTGTTGGAGTTCTGTCAGGGTTTTTGCAAATTAGTTGTGGACTTTTTGAAAAGTCAAACAGTTAGGAAGTAGTTTGGGCTTTTGGAAGTGGGCTTATTTTCAAAATAAAAGGATATTTTGAAAACGTTTCTTGGGTAGCCTATTTGTCGGTACGATGCAGTTTACATCGTATTCCTAGACTCAATAAATGTGAAAAATACATTAATAAAATAGGAAAACTAAGAGCCCTTTGATGACGCCTTTCTTTAGATATTTGAGCAGACTTGAAGACGCCTTTTTCACTTGACGGAATATGTCCAAAGATAAACAGATCTGAAAATCTGAATACCTTTCGGTCGTTAGGCGGTTCAGAGAAATCTTCTTGTATAACGTCGTCTTTGGCCCATCAATAATTCTCTATTGCATATGTCCTGGTTTGTACTGCATGTCTAAGAACATGTTAGACAAACAGAATAATATGATACAAGCATAGCAATATGATATAGAACATTAGGACAATGCTAAGTTTAAGTAGTAACATGATAGTGATTACATGAATATTAGTGATGTCATTATGTTAAACTTAATTGATTAGCCATATTCAAAAATATGATATAATCATTGGGCTAACACACCCATGTGTTATTGGAGGTGATAGAGTCAAACTCGTCATTCACTGCCTCCTTCCAGAAGATAGTATCTCTGGTCTTCATCGCCTCATCATAAGTAAGCGGATCTGCTTCCACATGATAGGTGACAAAGTCATCTCCGAAGTCTTTAGGTCTCCTCGCTCGCTTTGCTGACGGCTCTGTGAGTTCTGGTACAGGAGTTGTTTTATCAACAACAGCTTCTTCTTGGACTACTGGCCCATATGAGATTTCAGTATCATTTGCACCTACATCATTTTTCAAAATGTCCGAAAGAACAATATTTTTGTCTTTTGCAAACTTGTCTTCAAAGTATTCAGTGTCGCGAGATTCGATGATATGATTTGACTCAATATCAAAAAATCTTCGAGCATCACTCTTCTCGGCATACCCCAAGAAGATCGCCTTCGTAGTCATTGTCCCCAGTTTCTGAATCTTCATATCTGGGAGCTTTACATACGCCAGACACCCCCACACTCGAATGACATTCAAGTTTGGTCTGACTTTGAACCAGACTTCATGAGGAGTTACGTCCGAAGTTGCATATGTCACACTATTCAGAATGAAAGTGGCCGTTAATGCAGCTTCTCCCCATTAGCATTTTGAAAGACCTGCAGTAAGTAGCATTGAATTCATCATTTCTGTTAATGTTTGGTTCTTCTTCTCTGCTACTCCGTTGGATTGAGGAGAATATGGAGCAGTAGTCTCGTATATGATTCCATGTTCTTTGCAGAATGATGCGAAGTCATGAGACCTGTACTCCCCACCTCGATCACTTCTCAACCTCTTGAGTTGTTGTCCAGTCTGTCGTTCAGCTTCAGTCCTGAACTCTCTGAACTTCTCGAAAGCTTCGTCTTTAGTCTTGAGCAAGTAGATGAACGCATATTTTGAGAAGTCGTCGATGAAGGTTATGAAATAGTTCATTCCGGCCTTCGTGGAGAAATATTTGAAGTCATAGATATCGGAGTGCACCAACTCCAGAATATCTGTGCTTCGATTGACCTGATGAAAGGGTTTCCTTGTGATCTTCGTCTGAGCACACACTTCACACTTCTCCACCTTACCCCCACATTTGGAGAAAAGTCATAAACTGGACATTTTGTTAATTCTTTTACAGTGAACATGTCCTAGCCTATTATGCCACAACTCAAGAGAATAATCAGAAAATGCAACTGCATTAATGTCATTAAACTGGTTGACAAGCTGAATTTTAAACATTCCTTCGGTTTGATAAGCCTTCCCGAAGTATGTTCCCTTCTTGGACATCACCATCTGACCAGCATTGATGTCCATCCTCAAGCCTGCGTTGCAGAACAGGCTCCCAGAGATCAGCTTCTTGGCAATCACCGGAACATGCTTCACACCATGAAGAGTCAGAGTGTTCCCAGAAGTGAGTTTCAGCTCCACAGTCCCGATCCCCAGAACTTTATCTTGGGCCTGATTCGCCATGATAACCTTCTCAGATATCGGCTGATACGTGACGAACCATTCCTTGCCAGAACAGACATGGCAAGTCGCACCAGTGTCTATCCACCAGTCAGAGTCAACCCCCACAGTTGTGACCTGTGCGATCATAGCAATAATATTAGAAACCAATGAAACCTTACTAGGCTCACCTTTCTCTGATTGTTTAGGCTTGGATCTGCATTCACTCTTATAGTTGCCTTTCTTGCCACAATTGAAACAAGTCACTTGGGACTTGGACTTCTGTTGCTTGAATAAAGAACCCTTCACTTTTAGATTAGTGAAGTCCTTCTTCTTGTGATGAGAAGCCGTCTGCTTCCCCTTGGGATCTCTCGTCTGCACTAGATTGGCCTTAACCAACTTGGACAGAGTGTCCATCTTCTGTTAGGAACGCATCTCGTCCTCAACATGTATCTCTTGAAGTAGATCTCCCAAGCTAATGTCTAGCTTCTTTCTGAGCATCCTTGCATAGAAGTTACTCCATCCAGCAGGAAGTTTTGAGACGATCCCTCCAACGACAAACTTGTCGGGAAGGGGTGTAATGACCCGCTCTGCCCTAGCGGAACGCCGATTCAAACGACAAGTGCAACGACTCGAACGAGCCGTCGACCCGAAGAGTTGGCATCGACCAGATGAAGAATCGATGCAAGGCTTACATTTGTCCGTCAGGATGAATCCAGACTTAGACTTTCAAAGGCGCGCTCGGAGTATCGCTCGGCCGATGCGAACATCGCTAAGGTGGGTGGCTCCGATGAACCCGTCTTTGCTTAGCCTAGACACATAACAATACGGACACTATCACTGAAATCTCTAGGCGATAACACCGCGCATGCTAATAAATGACCCAACGCGCCTAGCTAAGGGAATAATCCCATCTTGTATGCTTGTATAGAATATGGAAAAGAACATGGAAAATACGAGAACTCTCGCACCGCGCTCCACGCTCGTGCTAAGGCACAAGCTTGCGTTCAAGTCCCTTATGCGTTCAACAATGAAACAATGAATGTGTTACAACAATGAAATTGGAAGACTATTAATATAGTCGTTCCGAGTAGAGTATAGCAACATTGAAAGGCTATGGGACCGATGGGTCGCCAAGGCGACTCCCGCACAAGGAGTTGCGTAATGTATGAATGAAAGAGTAAACGAATAAGTGAATGAATGAATCAACGAATGAATGAACAAGTGAAAAAAAGAATGAATAAAAGATAAGAAGGATGGAAATGGTTAGCGACAGGTATGACGGGCACGTGCAACGGGGCTCGCTACCCGCGCTGCACGGACGCCAACCAGGTTGATAACGCATTAAGGCTAAGGGTTAGCCTACGGCTCAGAGACAGTCGTTAAGTTAAAAAGATAAGTTAATACGAAATGGTCGTGGACAAACGGCACGAGCGAGGGGTGGCGATGCTGTGACCGTGAAGAAAAAGGGATTCCGCGGCATGATCAAAGTATGAAGGACTTGCCGGTCTGGACGGAATCAAAGGAAATGGCTTACGGACTGCCTGAGTACGGACATGGCCACCAGGGGACGTAAGGCCGGGTATTTTAAAAGACTATCAGGGTGTACCAAGACGCACGCCATGATAGGTGAAAAATTACCACAGGGGAAGACATGTCCAAAATGGCTTGTAGTGCCAGCGACCGGTGCATATAGAGTTAAGTGGGCCTTGCTGGTGGCTATCCACGTGCAAGTCCTTTCATTGAAATCAAAGTAGTCTAAGTTAAATGAACAAGTGCCTATTGAACGGCTTGAATTGTATCACACCAAATGACAATGAATTAGAGAACACACCTGCGACGCGCTAGAACCCGAGGCAGGGACACGCCCTTGATATTGAAAGTTTACATGAGGCACGTTATGTTGTTACATATGAATTGTTGACTAACTTGATTTTCTTTGGACAGGGAAGGTCGGACGGTAAGTATGGGTAAGTCGTGCATGTATTTCCATACGACACTTGAATTTGGCAACACGGGATAGGTTATGACATATGCCATGAAATTGATCCTAAGGCAAGATTAGAAAGACAATGAATGATAGAGATGCACAAAAGTAAATGGAACGTGTTTGGTAATGATAGCATTGTGGGCGAGCTAGCCTCCCCACCAGTGCATAACAATGTACTGATAACCCCACAGTCTGCATGCAGGATGCAGGAGACGTCGGCGGGTGCGGAGCTTCCATCGAACGTGCTAAGGCGCGGAGCCAACTCTGGGGCCTTGGAACGTTGCAAGAAGCTGAAGCACCCTATACAGGACATAATGTATCGGGATATCGTCATGAATCATTCTATCTTGTAAGCCACTTGGCACGCCTTTTATGTTTCAGAGAGAGAGAGAGCTTGAGCGATTATCGGCCTAGCGTCGCTTGTAAACTTCTTGAAAATCAATAAAGAGTTTGAATTCGCTTCCATTTGTGTTCATTTACTTTCTGCTGTAAATGGGGACACTCTGTGCGACTCTGTGGCCTAGCTAAATCGGCCGTTTCTGGAATTAGCCTTACACGGGCGCAACCTAGGCCCGTGCGGCATCACACCTTAGCGAGGACGATCGTTCCTACGGGAGCGGGGAGTGACAGATTGGTATCAGAGCATGGCTTCACGTCCTTGGACTTTATTTTGATTTTCTCAGTTTTGGAAAGCTCGTCGTTGGAAAAAAGAAGTATACGCACTCTCTCGTTGTGCCTTGGGATGTTCCATACAATAAGTCTAATATTTTCAAAAGCTCGTACAAGTACTCGGTTGAACGGGATCGATAGGCGAAGGCCTTTGTGCCGAACAATGTTAAATATGACTCGATAGAGAACACATGCTAAGTTAGCAAGTCGCGTGTATGCCAAAATAGTTCTATGTCGACATTAGCAAGTGAGCGTGCAAACTTGAATATAGGCCGCACGGGATGGTTATGCGGCACAACTTAGTCCGCGTGTCGCGCACCTCGACTTTTTGGTGCAATCGAGTTACGAGCGATATCAAGTACCACTCGGTCGGGAACGAAGCTACACTTAGAGTGTATATCGATAGGAACGCTATCAAACTAATGCTTAGGCGTGCACGGAAGATTGATTTAGATTTTGAGGAACGGGCGAACGTGCGATTGAATATATCGAAAGGGAATCGAATGATCATTTGAGGATTTGTAGAATGGCTTGGATCCGAATGGTGTATGTGATAGGTTCGGAGAAGAATAAGAATGAGTATCGAGTGGCTCGAACCTTGAGTGGTGTATGGACGTCATAGAAATTGTTCGAGCGAGACTAAAGGATATACGGATAGAACGGGTATGTCGGCGAGGCGAGGCGATCGCGCAAAGGCTTAGAACGCGTCACGCTTAGTTGGTCGTGACTTCGAATGTCCCGAACGAGATATCGTTCGGACAACTTGTCAATGGAAAACGCAAGTTAGAAAACGATTCGGAACGATGAATGAAAGTGAATGGTCTTGATCGAGAAAACTTAGAGGATCGCGCGTACGATTTCGGACGGATTCAAATGAATTGTGACTTGAGTTTGGACAACGATCTTGAAACTAGCTTGAGGAATAGCGATCGAACTTGATCTTGAATATCAAAAAAATTGTGGAATATCCAACTCGGACAGTAGCATCAACGCACGACTCGAAAATCGGTTGCAAAGGAAGATCGTCAGGTTACACATATCATCGATGGTATTGAGGCGTATCAAAGATCGATATGCGATAACTCGGGGGTACTCTGACTCGACGAATGACGGTCGTGCAAATGTCATTGTTCCGTTGGACGCTATACTTGAAATGTTAAAAATGTGTCGAGGAAAAGATAGACTTGGCTCGAGGATTTTTCTAGTTGAACGCATGACGGTCAGGCTATCGAATTGATGGCTTAGATGAAAATGAGAATGATTGGATTTGCTTCGTTGACAACCACAGCGTTGACGTTCTTGTCTTATACGAGCGCAACTCTAGCCTCGCACATGCGTCGCGCCGGATTATGACGATCACTCCGCGTGAGCGCTGATATGGTGATTCGTACAGCGGGAGTGATTGAACTTGGATGGCGTGGCAATCTGATTGCTTTGACTTGTGGTTTGACGCGAAGGTGGACTCGAGATTGAATTTGTATGCTTGAAGAATTGAACTTGAGGATTGAGTAGGTCCAATCCGCGTATCGAGAATGGGTTAGTCAAAAACTCAAACAAGAGTTACGCCCCGATGAGAATGATTATCCCGCGGGAGCGTTGCATGGTGATTCAAGAACCGCCGTGGATAATCGGATTCGCGTGAGATTGGGGCGCAACATATTGTCAAAGCTAGACGACCTCGTGATCGAATACACGAATTGGTTAGAGTCGGTGATTTGAATGGATTCGAATACGCACAACGAATGCATTGATGCGAATAGGTGATCGTGCTCGATGTTTAGAAGTCTGAGCGATGCGAGCTTGGGTAGAAACTCCCGTACAAACGAACAAATGGTTTGACCAAGGATTTGGGGCGAGCTTCGTGCAGCGGCTTGGCATGATAAGCCACAGACTTGAGTTGTAACTATGACCCTGTGAGATGACCTAGAGGATAAGCGGGCGACCCTATGCCGAGTGATTGAACTTGTGCGATTGACCTTACAGTATCATCTGGACGGACGATAGACTTGGGCAGCAATACTTAGAGTAGGACGGGGAACTGGGAGTGTGCGTGAACGACGGCGAGAATGGCCCCAAACGAAGGGAATGATAGGAATGGATGATGCGCAAGTAAAGTTAGAATAACGAATTGAATCATTGGTCGGAAGACGTACTCGATGATAGTGCAATATTTGGTCTCGAATCGGATGGGAATTACTTAGACTTGGTCGGCTCCGCTAAGAAAAAAAATCGTATTGATTTCGTAGACAAGAACGCTTGAGAAGCGAATCGAATAATCTCGAGGACCGAGATAAACGATATGTGATACACACGTGAGTTCGATTTTAAATCGAAGTTAGTGAAACGACCGACAATTCGAAACTATCACGAATAGCTTGTCCGACTTCGCTAGTCGCTAAGCTTGGTTGAAATGTACGTGTTCGAGGGACGCCTTGGATACGTGCACGATCCAAACTAAGCGATATGATGAACTCGAATGCAGCTGCAAGTGGGTGTTGCAATGCGCGTGAACGAATGAGTGAGTTGCCTTAGCCTACGACCCTCGTGTTCGAAGAAACGCTTCAATTGAATAAGTACCATCAACTCTAAAATGAATGAAAAGTTATTCAATAAAATCGACCAAATGTATGCGACACGGAACTTGGAAAGGTACCGAGCATGGTTCGATGCCATCGAACGATAGAGCCGTTCGATAGAATTGTCTACGAAACACAACGACACGAGTTAAGGAATGATAGGATGACCCACACTCAGGAAGTCTCGAGGACGAGACTTGTTTTGAGTGGTGTATTATGTAATGACCCGCTCCGCCCTAGCGGAACGCCGATTCAAACGGCAAGTGCAACGACTCGAACGAGCCGTCGACCCGAAGAGTTGGCATCGACCTGATGAAGAATCGATGCAAGGCTTACATTTGTCCGTCAGGATGAATCCAGACTTAGACTTTCAAAGGCGCGCTCGGAGTATCGCTCGGCCGATACGAACATCGCTAAGGTGGGTGGCTCGATGAACCCGTCTTTGCTTAGCCTAGACACATAACAATACGGACACTATCACTGAAATCGCTAGGCGATAACACCACGCATGTTAATAAATGACCCAACGCACCTAGCTAAGGGAATAATCCCATCTTGTATGCTTGTATAGAATATGGAAAAGAACATAGAAAATACGAGAACTCTCGCACCGCGCTCCACGCTCGTGCTAAGGCACAAGCTTGCGTTCAAGTCCCTTATGCGTTCAACAATGAAACAATGAATGGGTTACAACAATAAAATGGAAAGACTATCAATATAGTCGTTCCGAGTAGAGTATAGCAACATTGAAAGGCTATGGGACCGATGGGTCGCCAAGGCGACTCCCGCACAAGGAGTTGCGTAATGTAAGAATGAAAGAGTAAACGAATAAGTGAATGAATGAATCAACGAATGAATGAACAAGTGAAAGAAAGAATGAATAAAAGATAAGAAGGATGGAAATGGTTAGCGACAGGTATGATGGACACGTGCAACGGGGCTCTCTACCCGCGCTGCACGGACGCCAACCTGGTCGATAACGCATTAAGGCTAAGGGTTAGCCTACGGCTCAGAGACAGCCGTTAAGTTAAAAAGACAAGTTAATACGAAATGGTCGTGGACAAATGGCACGAGCGAGGGGTGGCGATGCTGTGACCGTGAAGAAAAAGGGATTCTGCGGCATGATCAAAGTGTGAAGGACTTGCCGGTCCGGACGAAATCAAAGAAAATGGCTTACGGACTGCCTGAGTGTGGGCTTGGCCACCAGGGGACGTAAGGCCGGGTATTTCAAAAGACTATCAGGGTGTACCAAGCTGTACGCCATGATAGGTGAGAAATTACCACAGGGGAAGACATGTCCAAAATGGCTTGTGGTGCCAGCGACCGGTGCATATAGAGTTAAGTGGGCTTTGCTGGTGGCGATCTACGTGCAAGTCCTTGCATTGAAATCAAAGTATTCTAAGTTAAATGAACAAGTGCCTATTGAACGGCTTGAATTGTATCACACCAAATGATAATGAATTAGAGAACACACCTGCGACGCGCTAGAACCCGAGGCGGGGACACGCCCTTGATATTGAAAGTTTACATGAGGCACGTTATGTTGTTACATATGAATTGTTGACTAACTTGATTTGCTTTGGACAGAAAAGGCCGGACGGTAAGTATGGATAAGTCGTGCATGTATTTCCATGCAACACTTGAATTTGGCAACACGGGATAGGTTATGACATATGCCATGAAATTGATCCTAAGGCAAGATTAGAAAGACAATGAATGATAGAGATGCACAAAAGTAAATGGAACGTATTTGGTAATGATAGCATTGTGGGTGAGCTAGCCTCCCCACTAGTGCATAACAATGTACTGATAACCCCACAGTCTGCATGCAGGATGCAGGAGACGTCGGCGGGTGCGGATCTTCCATCGAACGTGCTAAGGCGCGGAGCCAACTCTGGGGCCTTGGAACGTTGCAAGAAGCTGAAGCACCCTATACAGGACATAATATATCGGGACATCGCCATGAATCATTCCATCTTGTAAGCCACTTGGCACGCCTTTTATGTTTCAGAGAGAGAGAGAGCTTGAGCAATTTGTAATATCGGCCTAGCGCCGCTTGTAAACTTCTTGAAAATCAATAAAGAGTTTGAATTCGCTTCCACTTGTGTTCATTTACTTTCCGCTGCAAATGGGGACACTCTGTGCGACTCTGTGGCCTAGCTCAAATCGGCCGTTTCTGGAATTAGCCTTGCACGGGCGCAACCTAGGCCCGTGCGGCATCCCACCTTAGCGAGGACGATCGCTCCTGCGGGAGCGGGGCGTGACAAGGGGCATCTCTTCGTCTTCCAGTTTCTGACGCAGCTTCAAAAATTCCTTTACCTGTGGCAACATGGACTTCTCGTCCTCAAAGAGCAATTTGTGATATTTTTTAACCACAAACGTCTTGCTCATGTTCTTGTCTTCTTCATACAGTTTTTCCACAGACTCCCATATGTCTCTGGCAAATTCCTTCTTCGAGTAGGATTCTGCCAGGGAATCCTCCATAGCATTCAGGATGAGAAGCCTGCAGATGCTATTTTCCCTTCTCCATTTGGCCTGGAGTTTGGTAGCCGCATTGATTGCGGCAGTAGACCCAGTGTCTCAAACAGAAGGTTCTTCCTCCAACAGTACATGATCAACGTCTTTGAGTTGAAGAGTTAGATAAACCTTCCTCTTCCAGACTTGATAATGCTCTCCATCGAACTTTTCCAACTTGCAGTAGTCCGATTGGACGAGCGAAGCATTAATGTTTTCCATCTACAAGGATCTTGCTTTGAGATTGTTATTCCCGGGGCTTGACCAAAGATGAAAAAACTGATGCAATCGAGATCTGAGAGTCACACAAAAACTTTGCAGTGATCAAACTCAAGATCTACGATGATACAAAAAGCCAAATAGCCAGATTACAATATGAAAGAGGGAAATAGAGAAGAGAAGATCTCTCGTTCTTTCTTGCAAACGTGTTGCAATTGGGACATAATGAGTTACAATAATCTAGAGAAAGATGAGATAAAGAAAAGTTGTTGGGATGTCAAAACACCGTTGCTCAAAGCAAGATTCGCCCCACACGAATTGCTTCCAGGAACCAGCAAGTTGAAGAACTTGTGGAACGCTCAAAGTCACCTATGTTATGACTCCTCGGATGGACTTGCAATGGCGACAGCAGCTCCCTCTCTCTCTCTCTCTCTCTTTCTTTTCTGACTTATAAAATTCGTATTACCTCACAAAGGAGGCCAGAAGAGAGTATATATAGAGACAGGATGGAAACCCTAGCCGCCTCTTCAGTTATGGAAAGATTGAATCAAATCCCACAAAGATAGCAACGAAATTAATTCAAATCTTATGGAAAGATTGAATCAAATCCCACAAAGATAGCAACGAAATTAATTCAAATCCCACAAAGATAGCAACGAAATTAATTCAAATCTTATGAAAAGATTGAATCAAATCCCACAAAAAGTGGACATATGAGCCGCATGCCGCATAAGACCACATGACTGCTGACGTGCAAAGTGCGCCAACAAAACGCCACATGAGGCCATGAGCCCGAGCCCGAGTCGCTTAGCTCCAAATGAAATTAATCCAAGAGAATGACAAAAGCATTAATGTTTAATCCTTGGAGCCTTATTCTTACCTCAAAGTAAAATCACCCACATGGTTTCCTCCTTAGGGTCACCACCCCATGTGCATCTCTCAAAATCAACAACACAACCAAGTATATATGTTGAGATAACTCATGTGCATTTTCGATGTGGGACTAAACTTTTACAAGGCATGTTGAGAGCAAGCTCTCTCCATGTAAAGAAAACACTTTAACACTCCCTAATAAGGGGGTCGATACATTTGATAGTAGAGATGTTCCCAAAAATGCGATCGAAACTGTCCCTAGTATTGCTGATTTCGAAGCCGGTTCAGGAGGTGATTGTGAAAGGACTGAGAATGAGGTTAACACAGTGGAAGGGAAGACTGATAGATAGGAAACACCAAGGAGGAAGAAGAAAAACAAAAAGAGGGCTCAAAATTGTGATCCTCCTTTCCTACGATCCGCAGCTAGGCTGCAACCAAACTCCTCCAATGATTAAGTTCCTAATATGGAACGTGAGGGAGATCGGGAGGCAATCTACCGTGAATCGTATCAAGGCTTTGTGTAGGGTGAATAAAGTAGTTTTGTTGGCAATCATCAAACCAAAGGTCGCCAAGGAGAAACTCCTTAGTTTTCAGATGATCATTGGCTTCAATTCCTCCATGTCGAATGAGAAGGGCAATATATGGGTGATGCATAAGGAAAAGATAAAAGCAATAACGTTGGACTCTTGTGACCAACCAATTTCCTTGTCGATCAAGCATCCTAACATCAAAAAGGTGATCAATGTTTAGATCGTGCATGGCGGCAATCGTAAAAGGGAATGTAAAATCCTATGGGAACATCTGCTTCAGATCCAGAATTTAGGGGCTGACCCGTGGCTTGTTGGTGGTGACTTCAACGCCATAGCAAGGACTGATGAACGGAAAGGCAGCCTTCCTCCGGACGTGGCTTTGATCCAAGACTTCAGAAACTTCTAAATTTCGGTGGGGGTCGAAGAACTTCCATTCAAGGGAAGCCCCTACACTTGGTTTAACTCTCAGATGGGCGTTAGGCGACAATGGTCTCGGCTGGATCGTATTCTCGTCGATCATTCCTGGTTGGAGGTGGCCAATGCTTCCAGGGTCGAGCACTTTAATCGGGCGGAATCCGATCACGCTCCAATGCTTGTGTCTATTGGTTCAGATGCGCATAAGGTCAGCAAAGGTTTCCGCTTCCTTTCGATTTGGGCCAACCACCCAGGTTTTCTCCAAGTGGACACGGAGGCTTGGCACTCAGTCGACCACCCCAATAGCTTGATCAGGTTGGGAAACCGCTTGACGGCCACGAGGAGAGCCCTTTCAACCTGGAGTTTCGAAGCATTCGAAAATATTTTTGAAGAATCAAGGAAGGCAGAACGTGACGTCTCCACGGCGGAACTTGAGTTCGACGGAGACTCAACGAACGTTGGTAGGGCCAGACTGTAGGAATCGAAGGCCATTCTGAAGCAAAAACTAAAGATCGAAACAAACTTCTGGCATCAGAAAGCTAGGTTGAAATGGGACACGGAAGGTGATCGGAATTCGGCTTTCTTTCACGCTTGTGTCCAGAATAAGAGAAGGATATTATTGATTCATCGTATTCGCAAGGGGATAATCAGGTCACTGAGGATATGGCGGAGATCAAAGTGGAGTCGATTGATTACTTCTCCAAACTTTTTCTCAAAAGACCCATAATGAAAGATGACAGGTTCTTGGGAGTTATACCAGGGGTCATTACTCCCACCGACAACGAGCGGCCACTTAGCTGCCCACATTGGCGGAGGTGGAAGATGTTCTCAAGGCGTCTGACAATGGAAGCTCAGCGGGACCGGACGGGTTCGGAGGTGACTTCTACAAGCAATGTTGGGATATTATCAAAAGGGATTTGCTTGAGATGGTCCAGCTTTTTTTCTCCGGAGCTGCATACCCGAAGGTTATCTCGAGCACACACATCGTGCTCATCCCGAAGAAGGACAACTCCAACTCTTTCTCGGACTTTAGACCCATCAGTCTATGCAACTACTGCAACAAGTTTATTTCTAAACTCCTTGCTAATCGTCTTGCAGTTGTTCTCCCCAGAATAATTTCTCCAAAGCAATGTGGGTTCGTCAGGGGTAGGGAGATCAACGACAACATCAAACTCACCCAAGAGCTTATGGCGGACTTAGGGAACAAGAAGAGAGAAGAAAACATTGCCATAAAATGGGACCTCATCAAGGCGATGATAAACTCGACTGGCAGTATTTGATGTGGATTATAAGGAGTTTTGGATTTAGCAATCTTTGGGTGGAACTTGTCTTCCACTCGATTTGCAACGTATGGTTCTCTACCATCATAAACGGTAAAGCTACGGGCTTTTTCAGGTCGTCCAGGGGCCTCAAACAAGACGACCCGCTCTCCCCGGCTCTGTACATCATTGCGGCGGAGGCTTCGAGTCGCAATCTCCAGCAAGTGGGATCTAAGGTGCAGAATGCTTACTCCACCCACAGCGGATATCCGGCCATCACACATCATGGATATACGGATGACATTTTGGTGTTCTGCTCCGGGCACAAACGGGCGGTTCGAGCTATCATGGGGGTGCTTCAGGATTTCAAACGCGTCTCCGGGCTCGAGTTTAGTTTGTCGAAGAGCAGCGTCATCAACGGCCCTTCTTTCCTTTTGGCGAAAAGGCGGAGCTTGACCCAGATCACCGGTTTTCCTACTCAATAGCCTTCTTTCCAATATCTGGGAGTCCCGATCAATATTGGGGGATGCAGGGCTGCCGTTTTTCGATCCTTTGGTCAGAAAAATTGCGGACAGACTACTTGGTTGGCAGAATAGGCTTTTGTCTATGGGAGGGAAATTACTTTGATCAGGCATGTGCTTGCCTCCATCCCCGTCTTCACCTTGGCGGATTGCTCTCCGCCTAAGCTTGTTCTTGCTCGGATCGAAAAAATGTTCTCCAACTTTTTTTGGGTTCGAAGGAAGGGGTGTCTCGAAGAGTTTGGGCCAGCTGGGATACGGTCGTGTGGGTGCATGGCGAAGGCGGCCTGAGGGTTCGACGTCTGCTGGACATCCAGAAGGCATTCAAAGTGAAATCTTGGTGGAAGCTCCGATCGACCGAGGGGCTCTGGTACACTTACTTCAAATGTAAATACTTCCCCAGAACTCATCCCATTATCATTCAGGCTACTTCCAGGGCTACGCTGGCTTGGAGGAGGATGCTGGCCGGCAGGGAACATGGAGAAAGCAGCTTGGGAGTTCTCTTTGGGGACGGGGCTTCAGACATTCACAAGGAAGACTGGACCTTGCTAGGCAAATTGTCGGGATGGAAGACGCAGCCGGCTAGGAGAATCCGAGATTTCTTGATCGATGGCAGGTATGATTGGGTACGAGTTCTAGGAGCTCTTGGGGAGCTTGGTACTGAACATCTTCGCATTGCTGCTATTGAGCCCACCGGCAGGACGAACACTTTTACCTAGAAGGCCACCGTCTCCGGATCCGTACTCTGGCGTCATCTTGGGAACTTGTGAGACACCACTCTATACATACTAGTATATGTGCACGTACCTTGCACGTATTTTAACATTTCTTAATTAGTTTAGGAAGACTCTTTAGGAAGAACAAAGGGTAGTCTTCCTAATTACTAAGTTGTCCTTATTAAAATTAATGAACTATTTTTAATTAGTATAAGTATGTAAGGATATTTTCGGAATTCAAAAGTTTCACCATCTAAGTTTTCCTATTATATAGTAGAATTAGTATAAGTATGTAAAGATATTTTCGGAATTCAAAAGTTTCACCATCTAAGTTTTCCTATTATATAGTAGAATAGATCTAGGTCCTTGGCAACATTTTGGGTAAAGGGATTCGGATCAAATGGTCGATTTTACTTACTGGTGGGGCAGTAGGCAACATGGCGGAGGATGGTGGGGGATCGGACCACCACAGGCCAAGAAAGTGATAGTCGGTGTGGCGATTTGGGTGCTTTGGAAAAATTGGAATAAGGCTAGATTCAAAGGACATTCCTATTCTCCTCAGAAACTCGTCCTCGAAATGGAACGGCATGCACGGAAGGCTTCCCGGGGCAGTATGATCCAGGCGTCTCTCCAGGCGGGTCGGGCGGACCGTCGGGAGTTGGCACGGGGTTGGCGACCTTCGAAGAGGGGGGCGCTGATATGCAACCTGGCCGCGAGGTGTGAGGTGAGATTGGGGGAATGGCTAGGGGGACTTTCCATCAGAAACCTTAACGAGAGTTTCTGCTTTGGAGCTTGTTGGCGGGGGTCGGTGAAATCCCCTCTGATTCTATTCGGCAAAATGGCGATTCAGGTAGTAAGTTTCTGTAAGCAAGAAGGGACAGAGTTCGTTGTTCTTGCGACGGACGGAAGGGTGGTCTTTTGCCTTAACGGAAAGGGGAAGCCTACCTGGGCTCTTAACTAGGCTTCTTTCCAGCTGCAGGGGATTGGTGACAGAGGAAGGGCAGTGAAGTATTCTAGAGGTGAGAACATGGTGGCGTTGGCTTTCGCCAAATTCAGTTCGGGAGTGGATTACGTTGTCACATTCGATGGAGAGGGGGATCTGCCACCCTTATTGGCGGAGATTTTGGGCAGCGAGAGGCTCCACGAATATAAACTGAATATAAACTGCTCAACAATATCAAGAGGGATCTAATAAAATATAGAAAAATATGCGATATAACTGAATATAAACTGCTCAATAATAATCTGGATCATAACATGGTCCAATATTCTATCCTTTGAATTAGCGTGCCACCCGTCCGAGCTCTCTAGCCTAGTGGTATTAGAGCGGACATCCGGAGGGGCCGGCAAGGTTCGAGCCTCCCAATTGTGTGTGTGCGTGTGATTTCAAAAAAAAAAAAAAAAAAATTAGCGTGCTACCCCCACAACCAAACACGGACAAGAGGTGGCACCTTAATCCGTGATGAAATACTTTTTCATGCCATAATTTGGTATAGAATCTAGATCACACCATAGTTCAATATTTTATCATAGAAGCAGTGAACCAAACCTACAACCAAATAAGGACAAGGTGTGACACACTAGTTTGCGACAAAATACTATTCCAAGCCATGATCAGGTATAAGTACACACACATACAGAAAAGTACATATACCTAAATGAATAAGGTCACCTAACCATTCTACGAGAATATGCAATTTAAGAACAAACCTCCAACGCATGGGCACTCTGGCTAAAATGGGATTGGCATAGTCCCCACTTGGGCACCAGGGTCAAGGCCAATGAATGCGACACAAACAAATGATGGTCTCTTAAATCTAGGTCAAAGGTGCATAGAAATAAATAAGTAATGAAAACAGAACTAAAAAGTAATGTGTAACTAATATGATTTGAAGAACAATTAATTTTGCAGAAAATAAATAATAAATAAATGCATGCACTATGGTGAGCTAAAGTATATAAACAATAATGGCAAGATATCTTGTCTGGTGTTGTGTGATGATCTGACATGTTTCGATTTGTCCAATAGCCATGGTCAATGTGAAAGGGTCCAAATTCGTGAGGAAATAGGAACACACGATTAGTCACGATCAGCGATGATAATCGAAGACAAATATATACTTACAATATTTTTTTGAAAATATTTATAATACATGGAAACTAGTATTTTTTTTGGTCAAAATATGTTTTAAGATAAATATTTGAAAATCAAAAATCATTTTAGGCTAAAAACTCTAGGTTTGTCAAAATAGGGGATTTTTTTTTTAAGGTAGAAACTCTATATTTTTATTAGTAAAAATAATTTAGAAAAATATACGAAGTCTCGATTTTTTTTTATCTAGGGCTAAGACTCAGTTTTGAAATTGTAGGACCAACCCCCAATAATACATTTGAACATACCAAATAGTAAAAATAACAATAATAATATAAATAACATTGTTGATAATAATGATATAATTACTAAATATTAATACTAAGTGTATATACATACATATATACAACTATAGATAGTATTTATTAAAAATAATAAATAATAACCTTAGTGCTATTCTCTTCAATATAGTAAAAATAATAATAATAATAATAATAATAATAATAATAATAATAATAATAATAACTTAAACTATCTACTCTCCCCATTAAATTGAAATCAATGAGAGAGAGAAAAGAGACAGAGAGGGAGGGAAGAAGGAAACTGAGAGAAAGAGATATAAGAAAGAGGGAGAGATAGCATCAATCGAGAGAGATTAAGAGGGTTGTCGAGAGCTCACCGGAGGGAGGGACCTGCTCGGCACTGCGTTCGGGTGACCGACGGCGAAGGCGCAGCATACTAGAGGGCAGAAGGTGCCAGATCTGGAGAGGTCGTGTGGTGCGCAGTCGTGAGATCGAACAAGATGGTAGGTCTGAGCTGGACAAACGGACGAGGCAATCAGCGACGAGGCTCGCTGGGGAGTCGTTGGTCGAATGTGGCACTTGATGGAAGCTCGCACCGACAACGACTCGGTCAACGAGTAAAGACGGTACTGGGTTCAGGAAGCACAACAGACGCGGGTTGGCGCTGTCGGAGCACGGCTCTCTGGTGATGCAGACGACTGAGGCGATAGAGTTCGGAAGGCAGGGAGGAAGAAGGAGATGTGGCACACGACGGTGGCTTCAGGCGAGGTTCGTGGTGTGGTTGTATGGTGGTGAGGAGATGGGGGTCTTGGTCTGGTCGGCGAGTGGTTGGCCGCTGCGGCCGACAGCGGGGAAGATGATTGCCGGAGTGGCCAGAGGATGGCTGGAAGATGAGGCACGGTGGTTGTATCGACACAAGTGAGGCCAGCCGGTAGTTATGATGGTGTTGGTGGGGTCTAGGTGGAGATTCGACGGAGCGACAGCAAGAGAGGGGTGGCTGGGATGGTTGGTCGCCGACGCCTAGGGTTAGGGTTACGTTTTGGAGATTTTGGGTTGTATTGTGTCGACGTGTCCTACGTGAAAAGGACACAATGAGGTTTTTGTGGAAGTGTTCGGGTATTTCGGACACAGGGAAGATGATTCTTGTACATGTATTGGTATTGGATATAGTGGAAAGACACCCGGGGTCGGACCCGAGGTCAATACTGGCTATGGTGGTTAGGAATTGGTGGGGAGAAAAACAAGAAAAAAGTAAAGGGAACTTCTCCTTAAATAGGAGGTGGGCTCCTAGTTAGACAAGAATTAGTAATCCTTTAAACCCCCAATAGAAAAATCTCACATTTAAAACAATTTAATCAAATTTTAATCCAATTTAGATTACCATAGATATTTAAATATAAATATCCAATTAATTTAAAAATAATTTTTTAAATCAAAAATAATTTCAAATAAATTTATCCTCAAAAATAAAATTTACAAATATATATGAAATATTATCATGTTATATATCGCATGAAAAATCGTATATATATATATATATATATATATATATATATATATATATATATATATATATATATATATATATATATATATATATATATATATATAACATTATTTTCTAAATTAGTACCTAGACTTGTTTAACAATTAAAATTAATTTTTATATAAAATTAAATTTTGATAAAATTTGGTGCAACAACTTTTATACACTCCAAAAATAAAATATATTTACCTGGTACTATATTGAAACAAAATATTTATTCTCTATATTATTGAAAACTTATGATGAAACTTCTATATACGCAAATAAATAAATACCATGTATATACGTATTCGTATAATACATATAAATACCATAATAAAAAAAATCTATAGTGAAATTTTTAGGGGATTTACACTCTATCCAACTTACAAGAATTTCGTCCTCGAAATTAGAAATAACGCATGATATGCGGGCGAAAGAAAATGCTAAATACGAAAACCGTATCTCGAAATTAAAACTAAAGCATGATTTACGAAATAAAGGATGTAAATGGTAGAAAAGTCAAGTGCGAAAGAGAACCATATCTCGAAAGGTTCTAGATATAAAGTACTTGTGTATGAAATCAAGGTTAAGAAGGAATATGGAAAGAAATGAGTGTTGTGAAGGAGATAGGACAGAAGATAAATGATTACTTCTTGATTATACGTAAATCCTAGGTCCAGGCGGTTTGATGATATGGAAGTGTGTTCCTTAGCCCTATAATTCTTTCATACCTATTACTCCTTCACTGTGCTGATTGCACTCCTTAATAATCTAAAGATCCTTAGTTTATTCTATCACAACCTCCTTCCACATACAAGCTAAATCTAAACCAAATATTGTAATGTCAAAACAAATTTTACTCAATCATATCTCATTCCAAATTTAAACCTTCAAAACTTTGTAATCTTCAAAATTAAATTAAATTCCATCTACCAAAATTTTAAATTGATGATTCAACCCTCAAAGTTCAACATTTAATTAATTCTTCATGAAATTGTATTTTTATCCAATTTATCAACATTAAAAAATTTAAATTCAATCTCCTTCCTGTAGTTCCATTTTTGTCGCAGCTATCACTTCGTTGGTTCATACACATATTTCAAACATCCCCGTTATATTTGCATTTCAGCCAATGTCAGTGCAACCTATCACTTTGTTGGTTCATACACATATTCCAGACATCCCCGATTATATATACATTTCATCTAAGGTCCATGTTAGTGCGGTTCGATAGACTACAGTGCAACTTGCTCTTTCCCAATGTAAGAGATATTTATTTCCAATCCCGCTTGCTCATATTGAACGTATGTCATATTATTATCCTTAAGTTCATTTTTTTTTCAAATAAATCATGATTATTTTGCTAGAAGTTCTCATAAGTCAAAAGACTTCAAATCTTTCAATCATATTTTACTTGATTGCTTTCTGAAACGCCATCTAAGAGCCTCACCTTCATCCTATAAAATCTCAACTATAACTTAGAATTTTTACACTATACTACTATCCAACTTGAAATGTACTTAAAAATTCATGCCGAATATATCCCTTTAAATAAAATACTCAATTCATTCAATAGTGTTAATCAACCCTGGAAATATTTCAATACATTTATAACTTAAATATTTTCTATAATACATCCTCAATTAACAAGATAGTCTATCTAATAATATAATTGACCTATGAGACATATATTAGTGCTAATCATCTTTTTAATCTCCATCAACCATGAGAAAATAAGATTTATGTTAAGACAAGATCGAGGTAGATGCCAGTCAAACAGTCAAAGAAGAGTTCAAAACGAAGTCAAGGGCGGCGATCAAGCATGTAGATGAGATTCTAAACTCTAATCCTATATGCAGGCTTGCTCGATACAGTAACGTAACTGAAGCAATATTTTTTCGACCTGCATGGGCCACCATAAAAATATGTAATGCCCCAGTCCCAAAATACATAAGACTAGGTAACGTATATGCCAGCCGTATAATAAATATACGTAAGATGTAAATGCAGTATATAGATAGTCATAGCTCACTAAATCTCATCCACAAAAATAAAGGAATAAAGATATCATTAACTCAAATATGGAAATGTAGATGTACAAGTGGCCGGGTGGAGACAAATCAACTACTAAGCATTAAACTAGAAAAAATAGATAGAAAATAAAGAATTTGTCACATTTAGCAAAGGATGATCCAAGGGCAAGACATCTTCGATAAAGAGAGATACGAACAAGATCTTGGCCGGTACTCCTGTGGAAAGTCATGAACACCTACACATGGAGAGATCACTAGGTCCTCAGAGGGACATAACAAGATACAGAAAATATGCCATATAACTGACTATAAACTGCTCAACAATCCAGATCATAACATAGTCCAATATTCCATCCTTTGAATTTGCGTACCACCCCCACAACTAAACAAGGACAGGAGATGGCATCCTAATCTGTGATGAAATACTTTTTCATGTCATAATTCAGTGTAGAATCCGGATCATAACATGGTTAAGTATTTTATCATCGAAGCAGTGAACCACAGCTACAACCAAACAAGGACAAGGTGTGGCACACTAGTTCTCGACAAAATACTATTTCAAGCCACGATCAGGTATAAGTACACAAATGCATACAGAAAAGTACATATACCTAAACATATAAGGTCACCTTACCATTCTATATAAATATGCAATTTAAGAACAAACTTCCAATGCATGGGCTCTCTACTAAAAATGGGAGTGGCATAGTCTCTTCTTGGGAATGACGCTCAACAAATGACAGTGGCCGTCAGTAACAATGTAAGAGCATGACGCTTCGCAAAATGACAGTGGCTGTTAGTAACATAAGGTCGTCGACCCGCATCTTCGGAGAAGCGTACGATAACAAAAAGGTAATATGGATAGTAGCCCATACACTAAGAAATTGTCCTTCCTACCCCATGCATATCTATGTTGTATCCACAACACATTTAACATCTATTAACTGCTAAGTCAAACTAATCATGCAAATACTATTAGCAGTTAATCCTATCGCATGACCTATACGCAACGATGTACGGTCAGTACGCAAGTCCGAATATATATACGACTCGCGACTTCGTCGCACACATGTGTTGTCACGACCCGCTACCCAAATTGTTGGGCCAGGCCGAGCCATGTCCAGCCTACGCTTGGTAAAAGCGTAGTAAGCTGTTCTAGAAGATAGTACTAAGTGTGCCAATGATTATATTTAAAGCATTTTAAGATGTTTGTCACAACACAACATTTATAGATGAAAGCAAATATGTTTTAAAGTTTAATACACTTCCAAAGTAATAACTGGAGACAAGGTCCAGTAACTAAATAAAAGTTGTAATAACTCTAAGTCTAAGTCTCAAGTCGACTGGCAAGTCTAAGCAAGGTTCCCCGCTGGGGCCTCTTCTGGAGCAAAGGCCAGGTCCTCAAAAGCAGCTCCATAAAAAGTATCGCAAAGCATTTTCTCCTCGGAAAGTACACCTACAACGTTATCCTGTCAGGACGGAAGCAAGTACTTGTACTACAAGCATATAATACTGATCATGTGATGGAAAGAAATGAAATAACATAATCATGGCATATCTTGATTTATCCAGTTTTTGATACAATTTAACATGGCAATATATATTTGTTTAAAAGTTTTAAAACTGTAGCATGTACGTGATTGGTCAATAGGTAGTAGGATGTACTGTGGTACATATCAATTTCTGAAGTGCACATACGTACACTTAACGACATCGGTTATATACATACACAAACGTGGGATCAGACATACGACAAAGTTGCATATAGAATGTAACAGTGCACGGTAAATACATACGGAGAAGGGGGGCATAATCACGTACTCTACTACTAGTTTCCCCATAACCCGTTTTATAACATGTGAGTGATACTGTAAAGCATGTCATGTACTGAGAACCAGTAAGAAGCATGTGAAGATATGACATGCAGTTTATCCAGAAAGCAGTATTCTAATATGATTCATTCACAGTTTATTGTTATATGCAGTAAATAATTTTGTAGGGGTACTTGCCTCGAGCAAAGCAAGAATAAGAATATGAAGGTACAGATGTCCGGTGTCCTGTCAAAATGATATACAACTCAGCCTCTAAGTTATGATTAAGATTACACTAGTGTTGTGACACGGCTCCTAATAGGACACTAGCTATGTGAAGCTCTAGTAGTCCAAAGTGAGGTGTTACAACATCTAGACTAACAAGTAGGTCTCTACACTAAGGTAGGGTAAGGTCCCGATACTAAAATATCCCAAAAATACACAAAAACACACAAGTCAATATTAATTAATTAATTAATTAATCAGACTGTACAAAATGTTTCAATAATTATTAAGATAGTTATACAGTTCTATTTTATATGAAATACTATACTAAATTGATTCTTGTTAATTATAGTAATTTAATATAAATTTTCTGAAATTTATAATTCAGTGTAAGTATTTATTAAAAATCAGAATACAAGTGTACATTGAAAATGAGTTCTAGTTTACTATTTTTAAACAGTGTCAAAACAGTAGATTAAATCATGGACAAATTATATTAAATTAGATTAATTAACAAAGTATTTTATAGTAATTTTTCTAGAATTTATTCAGCAATTAAAAGTGGTCTGAAAATTCAAAGTTCATAAATCAAAGATTCTAAAATTAAATAAATAATTATTTAATGTATTTGTCCGCGTATTTGAAATTGAACCGAAGTCCAGATACGGGATCCGAAATCGTGAATCAAGTCCAACATGACTCGACTAGACCCCGAATATGTGTAGGCTCACCTAAGTCCGTTCAACCCATGCTAGGCTTGGACTTAGTGTGGTCGTTTGCACAAAGTACGTAAATTCGAAAATAAATGTGTAATTTAAATATATATAATTTAAAGGAATTTAAATTGCAGAAATTGAAAGCGTACATATTACAGTATAGGCACTGTATTTATTTACATATTACAGTATAGACACTGTATTTATATTGACATAAATTTAAATGACATAATTTAAATGACATAATTTAAAATACATATTACAGTATAGGCACTGTATTTATATTGACATGAATTTAAATGGCGTAAATTAAATGACTGAATTAAATGACATAACTTAAATGACAGAATGTAAATGCAAGATTTAAAATATAAATATAGTTTTATATAATATATTCGTCCAAAAACACAAAAGAAATTTATAAAAATTTAATATTAATATCTTTAACATTTTATCATATATATATATATATATATATTTTATATATATATATATATATATATATATATATATATATATATATATATATATATATATATATATATATATATATATATATATATACACACACATATACATAAATATGTGTAGTAAATAATCTATATAAAGAAAAATGGAATTTATATAGTGTATTTAACAATATATATGTATTTGTAATATATCCACAATTATATACATATATGTATAATTAAATATATACACATATATACAAATATATATATATATATATATATATATATATATATATATATATATATATACACACACACACACACACACATAACCAATAAAACCAAAAAAATATACACACACAAACAAAGGGGGGGTTTGAACTCGGGCAGAAAGGGGGGGGATATTTAAATGCTGCAAGCTGGCCAGTGGGCCAACTCAGGTTTTGTTAAGGGTTGAACTTAGATACTTTTAATCTAAAGCAAATGCATATAGGTACATTTAAACAAAACTAAATAAAACATAACACAAACTCACGAAAAGGGGAATCGAACCCTGCCCACTGGAAGGAGGCGCACGGGTCCAAGGCTGCTGCGCTGGCAAGTAGGCCAGAGCGGCCTGATTAACATAATAGGGTGGCTGTGAAATTTAAGGTGGAATCCAGTGATGGGTTGGGTCCAACAGCGGGTCGGGAAACCGACCCGCTAAGGTCTTCTCCTTCGTGTCTTGGTGTTTTGGACACTCGGGATTGTGTCTCAGTCCGTGTCGGGGGTTTCTAGACATCAACATATACCGTTGTGCTCGCCGTGTCGTTCTTGACACATTGGTGTCCACAGAGTGTCACCATGACACGAATTTTCGTCCGTGTCCAAACTAGGGTTAGTGTTTCCTTCGTGTCCGTGTGTCGGGATGGGTCGAAAATAGGGGCGATGGACTCGTCGTGTCAAGACGAACACAATAGGGAAAACAAATCGAAGGATGGAAGAAAAAATAGGGGAGTTGGCTTACTCGGCCGGTCGGGCGAGCTCGGCGGCGGCGCTGCGATGGTCGACGACGGCGACGAGTGTGAACTTCGTGTCGGCCTCGCCGTTCTTGACACGATGGTGTCCTCGGCGGTGGTCGACGGGGTCTGAGCGCGAAGAACGGGGTTGTCGCCGGAGTTGGTCACCGGCGATCGCCGGATTAACAGTTAACATGGAAGAAAATTTAAAAGGAAATTATTTTGAGGATTCAATTAAAATTGATTTTGAAATTGGGATTTTTATATTGGATGAGTGCCTATTTATATGAAAATAAAATTAGTGCAAACTAACCATGGTCAATTACTAACTTGACCCGAGAGTTAAATTTTTACCGTTTTGCCAAAACGGAAAGAAATACAGCTTTTAAGGTAGCAGTTATTTAATTCCAAAAATATCAAATGACGTCCAAATGACTCCAAACAAATCGCAGAAAAATTCGAAATATAATAGAAAAATATTTAGGACCTAATGGAATCAATTTGGGGCAAATTTGGAATTGTTTTTAATTTATTAAAATTTTTGAAAACAGGGGGTTACAAATCTATCCTCCTTAAAGAAATTTTGTCCTCAAAATTAAAATTGATGGAGGGATCGAAACAGGATAGACGGTTTTAGCAAGTGCCTTAGGCACGATCAAAGGACGATTGTCAGCCCCTGTTTTTCAAATTTGATTTAATTAGTGTTAATTAGTTGCTAATGACATATTTAGCTTTAAGATAATTTATTATAATTTTTAGGAATTTTTCTAGAACTTTTAAATAATTTTTTAATAGTTTTTAAATCAAAATATATTATTTTGTAATTAACTGAAATGTTTTAATAGCATTTTGTAATATTTAAATTTGTTTTAATATTAGTTTATAATTAATTGAATTATTCTACTGCGGGTTGCAAATTAATATTTGCAAACTGTATGGGTTAGGGCTTTTGTGCAAATTCTTAAACCCTAGGGACCTAACTGCTAAATCCTATACCCACCCCCGACGACTGGCCAGCTGCCCCCCGACGACCACCGACCTAATCCCCCGCCATTTCCGGCCGACTTCGACCGCCTCGACCGACCTACCACCTATAAATACCCCCCCCCCCCTCAGTCTAAACCCTAACCCTAGACAAAAATTCGACCACCCAGACCCTTCTTCCCCGACGAGAACCTAAACCCTAACCCTAACTCCGGCCACCCCACAGCGCACCTCCCTAGCCACCTTCACCACCCACAACCACCACCGACGAGTTCGCCACGTCGAGCTGAGTCCAGCGCCACCCGAGCGCCGCGTCCACGACGCTCCAGCCGCCGTCCAGTGCCCTCGACTTCCACCCAGACGCCGGACACGTAAGTAGCAGCTTCGAAACTGTGTCGTACGTGTCTCGTACACACCTATGCGACTCGCCAGGACACGAGCAGTACGTAGGTGAGTCTGGACACGTAGAACTCGACCTGTGCGTGTCGTGCATAACGTAGACACGGGGACTCGGCCATTTCTTCGTGTCCAAAACAGTCAGGACACGAAGTTGGCTATCGGGTTTAAACCTGCTAACCTAAAAACCTAAATAACACTAACCCAAACCCTACCCCTAACACACAACTCAGGCTGACCCCCTGGCCAGCCCGATCGAACCCAAGAACCCGACCCCTCTGGGCCGAGTTCGAACCCCCCTGCTTTGTTTGTTTTATTTTTATTTTGTTTTTGTTTTATTAGTTATTATTATTTGTGTGTATATATATATATATATATATATATATATATATATATATATATATATATATATATATATATATATATACACAAAAATATATATATATATATATATATATATATATATATATATATATATATATTTTTTTTTTTTTTTTTTTTTTTTTTTTATATATATATATATATATATGTATACAGTATTTGTATATGTATATATATATATTTTATATTTAGTATTTCTATTATATATATATATATATATATATATATATATATATATGTATATTTATTATATGTATATATATATATATCCATTATATATATATATATATATATATATATATATATATGTATATATATATATATATATATATATATATATATATATATATATTGTAGTTATATATTTATATATGTATTTGAAATTCTACCTTGTGCAAAATATTGTTATGTAGAATTTCACAAGATTATTTTATTATATATTTTGTGACTTGTATATTTTACCCCTTTAAAAATATATTATTATTATTTAAATTCCTGTATTTATTTGTTATGACCAATTGATGTCCAAGCCTAGCATGGGTTTTTGGGCTCAATTGTGTCTAATACATTCAGAGTCTGTACAAGTCATATTGGACTTGATTCATGGCTCTGGATCCTGTATCTGGACTTCGGTTCAATTCGAATACATGGACAAAAATAGTAAATAATTAATTAATTATTTTCCAGAAACTGTTGCTTGTTGTTTTTGAATTTTTATATATATTTTAAATGCTGTAAAAATCTGGAAAAAATTGTATTTAAATACTATGTTAATTTAGATAATTTATTATAATTTTTCCAGCATTTATTAAGTGCTTTTGGTATTTTATAAAAATAGGAAAACAGAACTCATTTTCAGTATATTTATGTTTGCTGATTTTTAATAAATATTTAGGAGGGTTTATAAATTCCATAAAAATTAGTATAAATTTCTATAATTAACAAGGATCATTTTGATACTTTATTTTATGTAAAATTGAGCTTTTTGTCTATCTCAAAAATTATTTGATCATAGTGTACAGTTTAAATTAATTATTGCATAATTACGACTTGCAACTTTTTGTGTTATTTTGAGTTATAGTCGTATTGAACCTCACCCCGCACTAGTGTAAAGACCCTAAAAAGTTAGTTAGAGTATTGTGTCACCTCACATTGGTCTTTTTTGCTAAAGTCACCATTTGGCTAGGAGTCCAGTTAGAAAGTCGTGTTGCACCACTAGTGTCTTAGTGTTTAACTTAGTATAAAAACTAAGTTTATGTGTTATTTCTACAGTGACGAGTCACCAGGCTTCTATAGCATTTTTATCGCTGCCTTGCTTTGCTAAAGGCAAGTACTTCTACAAACTTTACATACTGTTACATCAATGAACTGTGATCCAACCATGTTAAATGTTGATCCTTGGGGTAGCAAGTTAAATCTTCACATGTTGTATTACTTTCATATTCCTTCCATGTTTAGAACAATTTTATATCTCTCACATGATTAGAATCTGGATTATGGGAAAACTGATAGTTGAGTACGTGATCATGCCCCCTCTACAGTACCGAGCAAAGTTTTATTTTATATGTTACTGCGCTGTAGGCCTTACTCTCAAAGCTGTATTTGTACGTATGTACATCTATCGCCTTTACACTTGTACGGTTGTACATTTTATTATGTGCCCCTGCACATTGTACATCCATTGATGATGAAGTACCTGCTACAGTTTTAAACATTACATATGCATTTGTCTCTATGACATATGTGTCCTTGCCATGATAGATTATGATGTGCCATGATTCTAGTTTATTACATTCCTGTTCATTTCATGTTTCGTATATTAGTTTGCTAGAAACAATACTTGCTCCCGTCCTGACAGGATAACGTTGTAGGTATTCTTACTGAGGAGGAGTTGCTCTGTGATTCATATTATGGAGTTACTGCCGAGGACCAGGCTTTGCCTTACGAGAATGTACCTGCGGGGAACCTCGTCTAGTTGTCTATTTGTTTTAGACTTTTGAGAGTAGTCATGTATTAGACTATGTATTTTGTAACTGGACCTGTATCCAGTTTTACATTTCAGACTTGTACTTGGACTTATTATTAGGGGTGAGCATTATTCGGTTTTGAACCGAAAACCGAACCGAACCGAACCGAATAAGAGATTCGGTTCGGTTTTTAAAAAAATCGGTTCGGTTTCGGTTTTGAAAATACTAAAATTTCTTATTCGGTTTCGGTTTCGGTTTTGGGTTTCGGTTTCGGTTTAAAACCGAAAACCGAATAAGAAATTTTAGTTTATATATATATATATATATATATATATATATATATATATATATATATATATATATATATAGGTATTAATTATAGGTATATACTAAATATATATAGATATATACTATAGGTATATATATATATAGAGATATACTATATGTATATAATAAATATATCTAGGTATATTTAGTTATTATATATATTAACAAAAAAACACAAAAAAACCAAAAAAAACCGAATAAACCGAATAAACCGAAAACCGAACCGATTTAATTCGGTTCGGTTCGGTTCGGTTATTGACCAATTCGGTTCGGTTTCGGTTTTGCTTATTCGGTTTCGGTCGAATTCGGTTTTGCTTATTCGGTTCGGTTTTAAACCGAATAAACCGAATGCTCACCCCTACTTATTATTATATGAGATGACTTTTGTGTTTGGAGCATTTATGACTCTTTATTACTTATAGAACTGTTAGCACATTTAGTCTTATCTTGTTATCTCTAGAACAGCTTACTGCGCTTATCTCAAGCGTAGGCTGGACATGACTCGGCCCGGCCCAACAATTTGGGTAGCGGATCATGACAACGATGACTTGGCATAATAAAGATAATAAATTTCAAATTGACTTAGGCACGATTTGTGATTGTGATATGATAAAATCGTAATATGACCAAATATTATTTTAGGCACGATTTTAAAAACGGATTTAAATCAGTTTAGGCACTATCCTAGTCATAGCTAGTAGGAACGGAGAGAATTCAAGATTCAAGTATCGGGCAGTCAGTAGAGGTTAGACTTGATGAAAATCTGACTTAAGTCGTACAAGCACGATTTAGAACAGAGCAACGAAAATTTTAAACCTAGTCATGATCAGGAATGAAGTCGGAGCATGGTGACTAGTGAATGAAATTACTTGGACACGATAGAAGTTTATTCCGACATGATCAAAACTCAATTTATGACATGGCAAGGTTCGTAATCAAATCGGATAGTTGCAGTCAATGACCATTTTTGCACGAATCAGAGAAAAATTAATACGTATAGTCATTATTGTTAAAAATCACGATCATAGGATTCAAAGTCATTTAATTGTGCCAGATTATATAGGAACGACCAACATGAAGAATAATGGCCAAATCAAATTATGGTTAGCATGGAACTAGTCATTATTAAGAATTTAACTCGAAGATTTAGGCACTAGTGATAATGGTACTTAGATCCAAACACAATCAAAATGGAAATTTGGTCGCGATCAAGGATAAGTTTAGTCTAACCTCGATCCAAACAATATTTTGATACAAAAAGAGAATATAATCAAAGTCTAGGTATGAGCAGTAAAAGATCGAAATCGAGATCTCGGTATGCTTTAAGGTCACTCGAGTATTGTCGGTAATCAAGAACTTGGCATGATAAGGAAGTTGGCCAAAATCGGGTTGGTCACGACCAGGAGGATCAAAATTCTAGCGATATTGAATCTAAGGAATGGTTTAAGGATTAGAGAGATCAATCCCTTCTATCAGAATAGAAAAGATCAAGATAAGATTGCAGAAGAAGTTAAGTCATCTCACTTCACTTTGACAACGGCTAGATTATCTGGTTAAAATTGCCAGTTTTATCTTTATCATACAAGTCAAAACATAATCTTCAATCATGAGAATCAAATCCTTATATGACTACTATCAAACTCATAATTTCCAGTTATGAAGGTTGAATCCTACTATAACACTTTAGGTTTAGCCTTTATTCCAAGGCTACTAACCCGTGGAGTATATCCTTGTTAGATCTCCTTAAAATTTCCACCCTCCTTAATTTTATAGTTCATCAACCACTTAGTCATTCTGAAGCTCAAATTCCTTCGTCTTGTCTTTAATCTAGATTCGAAATTCCTAAATCAAGGATTACAAATCCTTAATCATTGTTCCAAATGGGTACTCTTGCATTACTCAAGTCTAATGTCACTACTACCAAATAAAATTTATTCTTCATTATAAAAACCGGCCTTCACAATTCTTTCAACATTACACCTTCAAACATTTCCTTATCACACCTAGAATACTCACAAAATCTCTAAGAGTTTCCTTTAAGTCAAAACATTATGTTCTAATGGTTCCTAGTCATTTCCATACCAATCTTTGTTCGATTTCGTATTATCACCGCATGCGGTTAAAAATTACTTATCCATAAATTAAATTCTTAAATTTGGTATCTTATCCTTAATTCAAATTTGGAATATCTCAAGAATCAATAACCTCAAATATTTCGATTCTCAAAAACCAAGTCGACCTCAAATATCCTTATCATTTCAAAAATATATTTACGAATTATCATCATTCTAACCATTTATATTCGTCCTACTGTCCTTCTTGCTCGAAATCTTCCTACATTCCTCTGAAAATAACTCATACTCAAAATACTTATCTAGGTGTAATTATTTTTAAATTGATAATATCGGCATCATGATCTCATTCCCAAACTCAGTCATATTTTTATCCCAATATTCTGTATCAATATCCAACATTTTACATTTCCATCAAGATTATTACATGATAGCAAATTTTGTTCTCTATTAAGCTAGATGACTAAGATACTTCTTCAACCTTACCAAAGTAAAGAGATAAGAGAATTTAGAAAGATTTCAAAGTGTAGTTGACAGAAGTAGATACGAGGTAGTTGATCAATGTAATCATGACAGAGTTAACTGAGACGATGAAATAATGGTAAGATGATGAAATAATGGTAAGATGAAGGAATAATGATAATACATAAAAGAAAATTTATTCTTGCTCATTTTGTCGTAAAGAAGTGAACCAATTTAAGATATGATCTGATAACCATACATGTCTTTCTAAACTTATATTGTCAGAATTTTTGTCGCGCCAGTAAGCATAGCTGCAATAAACGATAGAGTCCATAACCAAGGTAATATCCTATAATCATGTTTCTAGGATTCTCGCCACGCCAACCGGTATGGCTGCGAGAAACCCTCGGATCCATAATTAAGACAAGTATATCCCAAATTAGGCTCTATGTTCTTGTCATACTAGATAATATAGCTGCAAATAAATTCTAAACTCCATAACTAAAGCAGGCATTTTCCTTTCTCGATGTTCTCATCAAATATGTTATCAGAATATACTTAATTTAATCCATAAAATTTATCTAGATATGAATTCAAAATCAACAACGAACAGCAGAAATAAAATTCAATCAACAAATCATGAAAAAGTAAATGGAAACATGTTGGAAATAGATTTCGAGGTAAGATTTAAAGTAAGATCCTCAGGGGTCATCCCAAGGGTACTATCTTGGTCTAAATTGACCCACTTAATTACAAATAAGAGACTAATTATATTTAACGATCCTATGCTGTGATGAGTTTTTCCTATGTTGAAATCCTAGTAATCCTCTAGGTGTTCTAGATGTTATCCCTAGTGTTATCAAGTTGTCCTAAGATCCTAACTGCAGGCATGTTTGGTACAATAACGTAACCAAACAACTTTAGTCTTGACCTGCATGGGCCACCACTAAAAAAATGTCACGACCCGCTACCTAAATTGTTGGGCCAGGCCGAGCCATGTCCAGCCTACGCTTGGTAAAAGCGTAGTAAGCTGTTCTAGAAGATAGTCAAGATAGTACTAAGTGTGCTAATGATTATATTTAAAGCATTTTAAGATGTTTGTCACAACACAGCATTTATAGATGAAAGCAAATATGTTTTAAAGTTTAATACACTTCCAAAGTAATAACTGGAGACAAGGTCCAGTAACTAAAAGTTGTAAAACTCTAAGTCTAAGTCTCAAGTCGACTGACAAGTCTAAGCAAGGTTCCCCGCTGGGGCCTCTTCTGGAGCAAAGGCCAGGTCCTCAAAAGCAGCTCCATAAAAAGTATCGCAAAGCATTTCCTCCTCGGAAAGTACACCTACAACGTTATCCTGTCAGGACGGGAGCAAATACTTGTACTACAAACATATAATACTGATCATGTGATGGAAAGAAATGGAATAACATAATCATGGCATATCTTGATTTATCCAGTTTTTGATACAATTTAACATGGCAATATATATTTGTTTTAAAATTTTAAAACTGTAGCATGTACGTGATCGGTCAATAGGTAGTAGGATGTACTGTGATACATATCAATTTCTGAAGTGCACATACGTACACTTAACGGCATCGGTGTATATACGTACACAAATGCGGGATCAGACATACGACAAAGTTGCATATAGAATGTAACAGTGCACGGTAAATACATACGGAGAAGGGGGGCATGATCACGTACTTTACTACTAGTTTCCCCATAACCCGTTTTATAACATGTGAGTGATACTGTAAAGCATGTCATGTACTGAGAACCAGTAAGAAGCATGTGAAGATATGACTTGCAGTTTTTCCAGAAAGCAGTATTCTAATATGATTCATTCACAGTTTATTGTTATATGCAGTAAATAAGTTTGTAGGGGTACTTGCCTCGAGCAAAGCAAGAATAAGAATATGAAGGTACAGATGTCCGGGGTCCTATCAAAATGATATACAACTCAGCCTCTAAGTTATGATTAAGATTATACTAGTGTTGTGACACGGCTCCTAATAGGACACTAGCTATGTGAAGCTCTAGTAGTCCAAAGTGAGGTGTTACAACATCTAGACTAACAAGTAGGTCTCTACACTAAGGTAGGGTAAGGTCTCGATACTAAAATATCCCAAAAACACACAAAAACACACAAGTCAATATTAATTAATTAATTAATCAGACTGTACATTATGTTCCAATAATTATTAAGATAGTTATACAGTTCTATTTTATATGAAATACTATATTAATTGATCCTTGTTAATTATAGTAATTTAATATAAATTTTCTGGAATTTATAATTCAGTGTAAGTATTTATTAAAAATCAGAATACAAGTGTACATTGAAAATGAGTTCTAGTTTACTATTTTTAAACAGTGTCAAAACAGTAGATTAAATCATGGACAAATTATATTAAATTAGATTAATTAACATAGTATTTTATAGTAATTTTTCTAGAATTTATTCAGCAATTAAAAGTGGTCTGAAAATTCAAATTTCATAAATCACAGATTCTGAAATTAAATAAATAATTATTTAATGTATTTGTTCGCGTATTTGAAATTGAACCGAAGTCCAGATACGGGACCCGAAATCGTGAATCAAGTCCAACATGACTCGACTAGACCCCAAATATGTGTAGGCTCACCTAAGTCCGTTCAACCCATGCTAAGCTTGGACTTAGTGTGGTCGTTTGCACAAAGTACATAAATTCGTAAATAAATGCGTAATTTAAATACATATAATTTAAAGAAATTTAAATTGCAGAAATTGAAAGCGTACATATTACAGTATAGACACTGTATTTATAAATACGTATTATAGTATAGGCACTGTATTTATATTAACATAAATTTAAATGACATAATTTAAATGACAGAATTTAAAATACATATTACAGTATAGGCACTGTATTTATATTGACATGAATTTAAATGGCGTAAATTAAATGACATAACTTAAATGACAGAATGTAAATGCAAGATTTAAAATATAAATATAATTTTATATAATATATTCGTCCAAAAACACAAAAGAAATTTATAAAAATTTAATATTAATATCTTTAACATTTTATCACATATATATATATATATATATATATATATATATATATATATATATATATATATATATATATATATATATATATATATATATATATAGAGAGAGAGAGAGAGAGAGAGAGAGAGAGAGGAAGAATAGGCATCCCCTCACTTTTTGCATCCCCATGTTCACATCCGTTGGATGTGCTTTAAGTCATCTAATCTTAACCATTGGTAAATCAACGGTTAAGATTAAATGACTTAAAGCACCATCCAACGGTGTAAGTAGGGGGGATGCATGGGGATGCAAAAAGTGTGGGGATCTCTATCCTTCCTCATATATATATATATATATATATATATATATATATATATATATAAATATGTGTAGTAAATAATCTATATAAAGAAAAATGAAATTTATATAGTGTATTTAACAATATATATGTATTTGTAATATATCCACAATTATATACATATATGTATAATTAAATATATACACATATATACAAATATATATATAAATATTATTAATTAATTTAATAATACAGAAATTTTACATATGACAGTGTACTATACATATTTATGAAGTATTATACATTATATATATATATATATATATATATATATATATATATATATATATATATATATATACATAAACAAATAAAACCAAAAAAATATACACACACTAACAAAGGCGGAGTTTGAACTCGGGCAACAAGGGGGGAAATTTAAATGCTGCAGGCTGGCCAGTAGGCCAACTCGGGCTTCGTTAAGGGTTGAACTTAGTTATTTTTAATCTAAAGCAAATGCTTATAGGTACATTAAAACAAAACTAAATAAAACATAACACAAACTCACGAAAGGGGGAATCGAACCCTGCCCACTGGAAGGGGGAGCACAGGTCCAAGGCTGCTGCGCTGGCCAGTAGGCCAGAGCGACATAATAGGGTGGCTCTAAATTTAAGGTGGAATCCAGTGATGGGTTGGGTTCAACAGCCGGTCGGGAAATCGACCCGCTAAGGTCTTCTCCTTCGTGTCTTGGTGTTTTGGACACTCGGGATTGTGTCCCAGTCCGTGTCGGGGGTTTCTAGACACTAGTTTTCGTGTCAACATATACCGTTGTGCTCGCCGTGTCGTTCTCGACACATTGGTGTCCACAGAGTGTCACCATGACACGAAATTTCGTTCGTGTTCGCCGTGTCCAAACTAGGGTTAGTGTTTCCTTCGTGTCCGTGTGTCGGGGTGGGTCGAAAATAGGGGCGATGGACTCGTCGTGTCAAGACGAACACAATAGAGGAAACAAATCGAAGGATGGAAGAAAAAATAGGGGAGTTGGCTTACTCGGCCGGTCGGGCGGGCTCCGCGGCGGCGCTGCGATGGTCGGCGACGGCGGCGGGTGTGATCTTCAGGTCGGCCTCGCCGTTCTTGACACGATGGTGTCCTCGGCGGTGGTCGACGGGGTCTGAGCGCGAAGAATGGGGTTGTCGCCGGAGTTGGTCGCCGGCGATCGCCGGATTAACATTTAACAGGGAAGAAAATTTAAAAGGGAATTATTTTGAGGATTCAATTAAAATTTATTTTGAAATTGGAATTTTTACATTGGGACGAGTGCCTATTTATAGAAAAATAAAATTAGGACAAACTAACCATGGTCAATTACTAACTTGACCCTAGGGTTATATTTTTACCATTTTGCCAAAACGGGAAGAAATGCAGCTTTTACGGTAGCAGTTATTTAATTCCCAAAAATCAAATGACATCCAAACGACTCCAAACAAATTGCAGAAAAATTCTAAAATTAATAAAAAAATATTTAGGACCTAATGGAATCAATTTGGGGCAAATTTGGAATTGTTTTTCATTTATTAAAATTTTGAAAATAGGGGGTTACATGTGTCAAGGCCAATGAATTCGGTACAAACAAATGATGATCTCTTAAATTTTGGTCAAAGGTGCATGGAAATAAATAAGTAATGAAAACAGAACTAAACAGTAATTTGTAACTAATATAATTTTGAAGACAGTTTATTTTGCAAAAAATAAATAATAAATAAATGCATGCAATATTGTGAGCTAAAGTAAATAAACAGTAAAGGAAAAGTACCTTTCCTGGTATGGTGTGATGATTTGACATGTCTCGATTTTTCCAATAGCCATGGTCGATGTGAAAGGTTCCGAATTCGTGAAAAAATAGGAACGCACGATTACTCACGATCAGCGATGATAATTGAAGAGGAATATATGTTTAATACTATTTTTTGAAAATATTTATAATACTTGGAAACTAGATTTTATTTGTCAAAATATGTTTTTAGGTAAATATTTGAAAATCAAAAATTGTTTTAGGCTAAAAACACTAGGTTAGTCAAAATAGGATTTTTAGGTAGAAATTCTATATTTTTATTAATCAAAAATATTTTAGAAAAATATATGAAATCAAAAATGTTTTTTCTAAGGCTAAGACTCAATTTTGAAATTGTAGGGTCAAGCACCAATAATACATTTGAATATACCAAAATTTGAAACTAACAACAGTAATATAAATAACATTATTAATGATATTGATATCATTACTAAATATTAATACTAAGTGTATATACATACATATATACAACTATAAATACTATTTATTAAAAGTAATAAATAATAACCTTAGTGCTATTCTCTTCATTATAATAATAATAATAATAATAATATAATAGGTAGAAATTGTATCCATTTTGATATTCTAGACAAGACTCCATAAGTGTAAGTGACAGAATTTTTTTTTCCAGGAAGGTTTTTTCTATTTTTTTCTAATTGTACTTGTCGCAAATTTGAATTTAAATAATAATAATAATAAAAACAAGAACAACAGTAATAATAATTATAATATAATAATAATAATAATATCTTAAAATATCTACTGTCATCTCCCCATTAAATTGAAATCAATGAGAGAGAGATAATAGACAAAGAGGGAGGGAAGAAGGAAACTGAGAGAGAGAGAGATCTGAGAAAGAGGGAGAGAGAGCATCGATCGAAAGAGATTGAGAGGTGTGTCGAGAGCTCATCGGAGGGAGGGATCTGCTCGGTGCTGCATCCGGGTGACCGATGGCAAGGGCGCGGTGCATTAGAGGGCAGGCATCACCAGATCTGGAGATATTGTGTGGTGCACAGCCGTGAGAACGAACAGGGCAGCGGGTCTGAGCTGGGCGGACGGACGAGGCGGTCAGCTGCGAGGCTTGCTGGTAGTCATTAGTCGAGTATGGCGCTCGGCGAAAGCTCACACCGACAGCGGCTCGATCAATGGCTAAAGGCGGCGTTTGGTTCGGGAAGCACAACAGACGCGAGCTGGCACTGCTGGAGCATGACTCTCCGGTGATGCAGATGGCAGAGGTTCTTCTTCTTCCTTGGAGTAGCTAGCTTCAATCTCTTCGTAGTCTTCATAGGTTATCTCCAACAATTTCTATATTTCTTGTGATGTATTGCATATGGAGATGTGTTTGAGCTCATTCTTGTTTAGAGCCTGATAGAGAATGTACATTGCCTTTGTATCATAGTTTATTGCATTCTTTTCTTCTTCGATGTAGCCATTGTCTGCTTTGTTAATCTTTTTGTAACCATTAGTGAAATATGACCATAAATCAAAACTAATAGATTTCAAGAAATACTCATACGTGCTTTCCAGAAACTTTAGTTAGTACCATAGAATAGAGGTGGCCTATCTGGATGTTGGCTTTCCTCGTTGATCGGGAACAATAATCGTCTTGTCGCCATGTATTCTATCTAGGTAAGGATCTATTGTGGTGACTCATGTAGGTCAGAGCATATCGTCTTGGCTATGTTATTGTATCGAACGAGCCTGCGTTAGGATGAAACCTGATAAGATTCTCAATCCACAACTGCCTTGATATTTTTTTTGGAATTTCTCTTTCGTTCTTGAACTTCGTATTTTGCACTCAACTATTTTTCTTTGCTTCTCGTGTCATTGCTTCTAGTCCCTTCCTATTTCGAAGTGATGAATGCTCGTGCTTTATGGAATTTATCATTATCCCATAGACAAGTTGCATAAATTGGTTGTTTGTTACAAATTTTGGTTGCCTTGACAAATATAAGGGGTATTATGGATACCATATGCCATTTGTGTATATTGGTACTGAATTTTATGAAGAATAATAACTAGTAGACAAAGGTTATAAAATTTATGGCAACATGGGTTTGAGGGTGTAGTGTCATCAAATATTGGTAGGTGTCCTTAGTGCAGAAATGCATACAGAACCATACTAGGATAAGCACTCATGGTAGTCACTCTATCAAGAATAGAGTGGTAGTTTTAGTATAAAGATCGACTCTTTACAAGAAGAACCTAAACATAGCCGAACCCAACCCATTAACTATTACGCCCTATCAGTTGTATAGTTAAGATCATACAAAATGGTAGGTACCGCTTAGCCTTGGTCATGTAGAAAGAGAGTTACATAATTGTGATAATAATATGGTTATGAGGATATAGTTAGACGTTTAGTTTAGATAAATTTTCTAATATAGGGTACAAGATTATATTTTGACTTAAAATAATTTTATTTAGGTTCTAGATACTTAGAAATATTTTCTAGAATTTTCTACAATTTTTCTAAATTTTCTAGAATTTTTGGAAATGTTTAGATAATTAAAAACTGTAGAATTTATTTTTCCATAGGCTTTGGAATTTATTGTGGGTTCACACGATGATATTTTAAGTTAAAGTAATGTTATTCAGGTTCTAGACACCTAAAAATATTTTCTAAATTTTTTTAGGATTTTTCCTGGATTTTTTTGCAATTTATTTGGATTTAAAATAATTTTAAAATAATTTTCCGAATTCAAATTAGCATTTATCCTGTTAGTAGACCAGTCAGTGTCCAATCAGCAACTGGTGTCCCATCTATCAGCCGCATAGGCAGCCCAGCAGTCAACACAGTCAGCACAGTCAGTGCTGACTGTGTTGAGGGTTTCCATAATGGAGCCAATAGCTCCAGCTGGCATGAGCCAAGCCGGGCTGCACCCCGACCCTTGGATCTGGGCGGGGGTAGCTGGGATGCTGCCACGTGTCCCTGAGCCGCGGCTCGAGCCATCAACTCATCCCTATATAAGTTATATATTCTGAAAACCTAGTTTTGGTTCAGCCGATTTTTTGGGTTTTCGTCTCGAAGCTTCTTCGACTTTGCGGAACGATTGTGATTAACTACAATGTACTTTTCACTTGTCATTTTTTTGTTAGAACCGTATCAAGGTTAGCTTTCCAAAAATATATTTTATTTTCTGTAATTATTTATGTAAATTTCTGGAGATTTATTTGAGTGTCGGTTGTCCAAAAATTGATGCGTCGTACGATTTTCGACATTTCGGGAGATGCCGAAATCCGTTTTGTGATCCGTTTTAAGTTTTGGTAAGATGAAACGAATATCTACAATAATAATTTTTCCAAAAATTTATATGATTATTAGTATAATATTTAATTTATTGAACTCAAATTTGATTAGTAATTTATCAATTTGGTCATGATTAGCCATAACTGCGATAACTTTTGACTAAATCTTAATTTTGTGGCACCGTCGATTCCAATGCACTCATGGTACTAAAATCTACTAGAATGCACACTCAAATTATTGAGTTCCTAATATTTGGCTAGCTAGTCAACGGTACGCCTCGATTTGTGTGTCATGGATTCCAAAATTGGAATCGTAACTTCCTATAGCCAAATTTCCTTATTTGATTTATATTTCAGATTATTATTAGGTTAAATAAGATTGTAAGTAATTTAATTCAGAACTAAATAATATTAATTTAGGTTAACCTATTAGCCAATTTTCTATGATTTTTAGAGTATGAATCCTAGAACTAACTTGTGATTTTTGTGCACGGTTCGTGATATGATGATATGTTATGGTTGTAGCTTCTAGGAAGGATTTCATTTTTTCATCAACTTGTGAAACATGTTCGACCAGTAAATCAGGCAAGTATCACTATGACATATGTTACCTTTATTTTGTACTGCATATATCTGCGTGTCATTGTTACTTCTTAATATATCATGTTATCGTTGTTCTTGATTCACCATGATTGATTACCTGTGCACGAGCATTAGTCCTTCTCTAGTTACTTGTTTATGTTCACCTTTTACTATACTTGTTCATTATAACTGTATTATGATTACATGTCTATCATGTTTACTTATTTACCTGTATTATTATATATAGTAAACATATTTTCTTGTGAGTTGTGGGTGGGAGAATAATATGAGTATGCATGCGGTCTACGTTACTTGTATAAATCCTTTGCTGCATAACCTAAAAATATCAATCGTGCACCACATGTACGATTGACGTACATCCCAGACCGTCCCCATGCAGAAAATTAGTATTCTAAAACACACAGTACACGTGACCTCTTGTTACTATATTAATTTTCTTCCTCTTATTACGATTGACGTATATCCCAGACCGTCCACACATGTACGATTGACGTATATATATATATATATATATATATATATATATATATATATATATATATATATATATATATATATATATATGTTTATATATATTTATGTTAGGTTCTACTATGTATACATAAAAATACATACAAGTTTTCTTTTTCTAAAAGTAACCCTAATAAGAATCTTACCTATAAGGGTGTATGCAACAATATTCATAAGTAACATATATAAAAAAAGCTTATTTATGGTTTAAAATATATATTACTTTAATTATCTCCTAAGTATTTTACTAAAATAATCTAAATATAATTGTTGTCTATTATAAATGAATATGTCTTCACAAATGTATTTATGTGTAAAAATGTCTTTATATAAGTTATTTTTATTGATAGACATTTGTGAACACATATAAAAATGTTTTTCTTAATTATATATGTAAATTTCTAAGTCTATTAAAGTAAACTAAAAGTACCTATATTTATATTAGTTTCCAAGAGTTTATATATGATTATTAGAATAACCTTATTAAATGCTTAAACTATATATAGGTTATTGATAAAGGAAATTTATTTTCGAGATTAAACCCTAGTAAGGGTGACCTATATGTATATAGATGTGGATTTATGCAATGTGTGTTGATTCTTGGTTGTATGGTTTGGGTCGTTGATAGATTGCTTGTGAATTGTAGCATGTGCCTAGGCATGGATATGACATTTGGTACCGCAGTCTCAGCAGCTCAGACAAAACTCCACGTAAGTATACATTGCCAACTTGTACAATATTCTATGCATGCTTTTTTTCCCCTTTATTCCTATTTATTTGCTTGCCATATACTTCTATTGTTATAATCTGCTCCTTGTGCACGTATAACGACACTTGTACCCTTACTTGCTTTCATATATTTGTTGTCTCACATGTTTTACTAGAAACTTGTTAGTTCTCGTTTATTAGAATTTTGTATTACTTGAGCATATTATGTGACTTGCATGGCTCGACATGGACTTGGCTTGATCATGTATTCCTGTTACTTGGACATGACTTGACTTGGACTTGATATGATATGACTTGGTTTTGACTTGACTCGTATCTCTAAGCGAGAATATTGTTATTAGGCATTGACTATACTTGAACACTCATTCGTGAGCTCCCATCGAGTGCGAATAAGACTTACTATAGTTATGGAGTCCCCATCAGCCTACTGACAGTAGGACTGTGAGCTCCTATTGAATTGCGGTTATCCCGATTTACTTGTAATCACGTTTATTAGCATGATTCTCGAGGCATGCTACATTCTTCACATTTTCATCCTTGTACTGTGTCTTCTCTAGTTCTTTAAATTCTTGTACGATTTTCTATTTCCATGCATGTTATTTACTGTTATATTTGGCATGTATATTATGTATCTTGCTATGTCTCCTGAGAACCTAGTGATCTCTCCAGGATACTGCTGAGCTGATAGAATAGAAGGATGGTTATGATTGCGTCTATATGATTCATGTATCATTAGTGCATGGTTTTATTTTATCATTCTCTCGTGTAATATATTCTTATCATGTTATATTCTGCTGCTATTAGCCTAGTTTTATAGACTCATATTTTCTTTAGAGTCTACTCAACCATACATGCTAGTGGGCTGCAGACCATGACACATGTTGCTCATTTTTGATATTTCTATTTCGTAGATTGAGTTATAATTGTCATGATATCATAGAGATTTGTAGATAAATATACTTGACTACAAACATCGTATACGTATTCGAGTAGGACTGGAGTCCACTTGATACGTAGTTGGCATGTTTACATATTCTGGTCCTATGTATTTTGGGACTGGGACGTGGCATCTACTTTAAGGATGTTAAGCCAAAAAAATAGAGTCCTTGCTCTGATACCAATTGTAGGACCGTAAGGCCACTCTACAGGGGAGGTGGGTGAATAGAATGTAGTGGAATAATTTATTCAATTAGAAATTATAAGTGCTATATAGAAGACACTTTAACACCTACTAGTGATAGTCCGTGAATGATAGACAAATATAGATAAAAGCCCGAATGTGTGTAAGCAAGACAAAAATTAAAGAAGTAAAAGTAAGAGAGAGCAAACTCAAACACAACAATTTATACTGGTTTTTCTCTGAAAAGACTAATCCAGGCCCGAGAACTCTTGCTCAGAGTTAATTCACTATTTTAAATAGTAGTTTACACCACATGCTTTGATTTGAAGGGCACGTTGACTTCTTACACCTCGTGCTTTGATCCGAAGGGTACGACGACTTTTCAACTTTGAGAAACTTGTTGAGCCAAGCTCTTACAACTCTTGCAAACTTCTAAACCGAGACCGCACTTGGAACTAGAAGGCTTGAGAGTTGATATTGGAGATGGGAAAGTTAAGCTCTGAGGATTTTCTTACTAAAGAATTGAAAGAATGAGAAGAGATGAGTGAGTAGGAATGGGAAAATCCATGTTTATTTATAGGTATTTTGTGGACAAAATTTGGCCAAAGTTTGGGTAGAATATTGGAATTTTTCTAACTGTTGGGAGGCACAAAATCTAAAATTTTCGCAAATGTCTGGTTCTCCAAATTTCCTTAGACCGAGTTTGCCAGAACATTGCCCGAGTTCAATTGTCAAGAATGGTTTGGTTCAAAGCTGTTTTTGGAATAAGTTTGGTTTGATTTGGTTTGGGCTTATTATGGATCAGTTACAAGGTTGTATAAGTGGGCTTGTTGGGTTTCGTTGAGTGGACTTCTGAGTACCAAGTGCGACTCGATGTATATAAGTCCTAAACTCAATAAAATATAAAATTACATATTCTTGAATCCAAAAGACTTTAGACAATAATGAAGTTGAAAGCTGGTACAGTTGTCTTTCTTCAGTAATCTTCTTCATATGTAGTAATTGTGCTTTGTATTCAAACTAGGTTTTCTCGATTATCAGAATCAGGTTGATTATGACTGATTTGTGCTAACAAACCAATGGTTAGTATCTCAGGTGTGGGGTACCTAACAATATAATTGGGTCTTTCCCACTTTTGCATCCCGAGTTGGAGGAATATAAGCTTAGGCTTGGTTGCTAGGGATCTAGGCAAGTACATCTTGCTCAAAAGGAAAACAACCATGATTTTGTTTTTCTTGGTATGTTAAATATTTTTGGTCCAAAATGTCTCTTCAAATTGTTTCATCTTTTCTATATGGTTTATTTGATTTTGACCTGTGGTTTTGAGTAGATCTAAGTTTCTAGATAGTATAATGTGATACCGTAGAGGAACTCGATATTAGTTGCGATACATAAGTTTTTCTCTTACAAACTTAGTCATATATGCTGTAGGAGACCCATCCCTAGCTTTGTGTCTTGTTGATTTTGAGTTTGGTGGAACTGGAATAAGTTTTGGTTCTCAGAAATCCAAATTTTGGAGTTAATTGTGCTTTTTCATGCCGAACAATATACTGCCAGTATACTGCAGTATACTGTCGGTACACCGTTTTGTCTCTGTTGAAAACCTGTTGTGATTTTTTGGTGTACCACCGGTATACCATAGTATACTGTCGATATACCACTATAATACCCCTTTTTGTGTATTTTCTATTTTGTTTAACCGTTTTGATTTCATATTCTGTGATACGAGTTCATGTTATTTATGATACCATAGAATTAGCTATTGTTGCGTGCTTAACCTATTCTATCTTGGCATTAGTTAATCAAGTGTGAGTATTATCCAGTGTATTACGTGTTGTAAGCGACAAGTTCGTCGGTGATAACTCGTGATAGCTTGTACTCATTGTTCATTATTTTAGGACGATTCTCTAGTGTGCATGACTTGAGAATCAGCTATAAATCTTGTAAGTTAATTGACTAGTTGAACTCACTAAGTTCATTGGGAGGGGAGGATAGTCACACTACCAGCAACTCTGAAAGCTAAGGGCCCCATGAGACGTGGACAACCTGTAGGACTGTTGAACACCTCTAGAGGGAGGGTGAGTAGAGTGCGTATGTGCAGCGGAATAATAACCACCACTTAAAAAATTATATGGCAGTAAACAGTTGATATGAAGCACGCATTATTAAGTAAATGTGTAAAGTAAGGAGATTAGAGAAAGCAAACTCAAACACCAGAGTTTATACTGGTTTTTCTCTGAGAGGACTATTCCAGTCTCAAGTACTCTGCTCGATGTTCTATCCACTATGCAGTGAAACACAAGCTTTGAATCCAAAGTGCTTGCAACTCCTTACAACACGTGCTTTTAATCTGAAGAGCACTACTTCACATCCACAAGCCTTTGATCCAAAGGATTTGTCGACTTCAGAAATAGGATGAAAATGAATTAGTTTTCAAGCCTTCGTTACAACTCGACCAAATTTCTACATCGAACAAAAACTAGCACTAGCTTGACTAGGAGTCGTAAAGGCTTTGATTTGAAAGTGTAACTCAGAGAACACTTAGAATTGAGAAGAGAGAATGAGATGGGATGAGATGAAAAGAATGTGGAACTGAACTCTATTTACAGAGGTCACTACCCTAACGTTCATAAATTTGAACGTTGGAGCCGATTTAATCCGGTGACCTGATCCAATGGAATACTGGGCCAGGGGGCCGAGTTTAGTCCGAGCTCGGACAGAACTCGGTCCACATTTGGTTGCCCTGTATTCAGGTTGCATGGGCTCTTTTTGATTGGTTTTTATGTGGGCTCTTCTTGGTTGGTTTTTGTTTGGGCTTTTTGTGGACTAAACGAACATGATTGGTATAGGCCTTTTGTAGGCTTTTGAAGGATTTTGGTAGAGTTTATGAAAAACTAAGCCAAGTGTCAAATCAACCTGATGTACAATTTGCCTAGACTCAAATAAAGTAAAAAATACAGAATAAATATAAAAACTAATAGCCCTTTGATGACGCTCTTTTTCTTGATTGCATTTATCCAAAGATAAAAAGATCTGAAAATCTGAATACCTTTTGAGGACTTTTCCACTGAGCCCCCCCGGGGGCGCTGCCCCCTTGACCCCTGTCCGCTGACCGGCAGCGGAACCCCCAGTGCGAGGCCTCGAAGGGTTGTTGGGCGATTCAGAGGATCTTCTATTATAACGTCGTCTTTGGCCCGTTATGAATATGTCCAAGTTCAATCATGCTTACTGCTTTTCTACAATACATGTTAGACGAACAAGGTAGTATGATATATTCAATGAATATTTAGGATAATACTAAGTTTAAGTACTATTAATGATATCATAATATTAAACTTAGTCGATTAGCTATATTCAAAAACATGATACAATCATTGGGTTAACAATCTCCTCCTTTTTTTATTATGGCAAATCAGTTAAGTTTAAGATATATATATATATATATATATATATATATATATATATATATATATATATATATATATATGTATATATATATATATATACATATATTCTCAAAAACATGAAGAATACAAGTTCTCGGTGGAGCAGCTCAAGAAGGAAGTTCGTCGCCAAGTTCTCAAAGCTTTATCTAGGTGTCGGCATACACCTATTATCCATATGTTTTTGTAGTAGTCTTTTATTTCTCTGTACTCGAGTTGAGGTTTCATATCAATAAAACGTTTTGTTTATATATATATATATATATATATATATATATATATATATATATATATATATATATATATATACAAGTTCTCGGTGGAGCAGCTCAAGAAGGAAGTTCGTCGCCAAGTTCTCAAAGCTTTATCGAGGTGTCGGCATACACCTATTATCCCTATGTTTTTGCAGTAGTCTTTTATTTCTCTGTACTCGAGTTGAGGTTTCATATCAATAAAACATTTTGTTTCAATATATATATATATATATATATATATATATATATATATATATATATATATATATATATATATATATATATATATATATATATATATATATATATATATATATATATAAACATATATGTATATATAAACATATATGTATATAAACATATAAACATATATGTATATATAAACATATATATTTTTTATATATAAACATATATGTTTATATATATATATATATATATATATATATATATATATATATATATATATATATATATATATATATATATATATATATATATATATATATATATATATATATATATATATATATAATATATATATATACATATATATATATATATATATATAATATTTATATATATATATATATATATATATATATATATATATATATATATATATATATATGTATATATATATATAAGCTTTTATTATTATATATATATATATATATATATATATATATATATATATATATATATATATATATATATATATATATATATATATATATATATATATATATATATATATATATATATATATATATATATATAAAATAAAAGCTTATATCACTAATATATAAAGACAAGCATATATCACTAAAATGTAAAATACAATAAGCTCAAAGCTAAATCATTAGAAGGCAATAATGCTTAACTTAACCTTATTTCTCTCCCTTTGGCATGATAAAAAAAATAAGCCCCCCTCCTAAATAAGATATAAAAATTAATGTATAAATATGTCAGAAGAAGGCTTAAATGTTCAAGATAAAGGTAGAAGAAAAGTGTCATGACAACTTTAGAAAATTGCATAACTAATTTATTTTTCAAAACACAATATATTTGATTGAACTAAAGAAAAACTGAAATAAACCAATAAATACCTTACCAACTAGAAACCCAAAAGAATTCAAAATACAATCTCATGAAAAATAATTATGGTTTTGCAAGAGAACAATAAAGGATTTCAACAAAATACCAATATAGTATATTTAGAAGATACAATAAGACCTTTAACAATGATCAAAATAGATATGATTAACAATTCACCCACACAAATTAGTGAATCAATTCCAGAAAGAGTATAATCATTTAAAAAAAACTAGATATATAAGAATCTTCATATATGTAAAATCTATCCACTTATCCAAGTTCATGCATTTGAACTCAATTACCTTAGCATGATGTGTGAATATCCATTAGATAATCATGAAGGTAAAAGAGAAATTATACTTGAGAAGGAGAAATTTAATCGACTTGAATGCTCCCCTGTAAAGTATTACCAATCTAAATATAGGTAATCATGAACTTTGGATAAAAGCTCAACAAGGAAAGTCAAAATTATTAAAGTTTAATAGAATCATCAATAAAGATAATCAATTTAACATTGGAAAAATGAACTATTGAACCAATATAATAAAGATAATTACATTCATTGTAGTGTCCCATCCCTACATTATGCCCCATTTTTTGTCCATGGGGTGCACGATAAAAGAACACTGTCGCTATTGATTTGATCGAAACCGATTGATCGAGATTGATTGAATCGATTGAATGAGAATGATTGAATTAAGATCCTTTTCTCGTTATGGAATGACTTCTTCGGAATCAAGTCCCATATTCAACGGGTTGTGCCTCGAGCGTGGACTCTACGGCTGAGTCTGGAGAGACCTCCCGTTGCTCTGCTTTTCATGCCGCACTTGTTTCTTTGGCTTTGGTTTTCTGAATGCATTTTTGTGAATGTTTTTTATCGTTTTCATGGCTTGCGTTCTTTGAACTTCGTATTTCATATTGAACTCATTGAATAGGACAGTATTATGACCAGTTGCTTATGTGATTTCAGTGATCGCGTAGGTGTCGTCTAGCGCAAAACAATCGGTCTCTCGCCTTAAGCAAAATCAAGGTGAGTGGCTGACCCTTCTTTCCTTCGACCCTATTGTTTTCCAATCAATCGCTAAAAATGGTAGTCAAAATGCAAGGTCACAAATGCTTATTTTCAATAAACTATTGCATGATTTCTCACGTACATTCGCTATAGAACTGATATGACATGAAACTTTTACATGTCCTGCTATGTTATTCATGATATAGAACTGTGTTAAATAAAAGATAGACTCATTGATTAAATTATGCCACAACAAGGTGGGACACGATGAAAATGGTTAAGTTTATATAATATAGACCATGCTTGAGTAACTAGTTTAGTCTAGCACGGTCATGGACAACTTGTACACAAGGTAAAAGTTTTCTCGAACGGCACCCCGAGGACACAGGACCGATTCGGCCTAGGGGAAACTCGGTATAGTTGTGCTGAATGTTAACACGGGTTATTTGGGGACTTTCAGTGTGGCTCGCTACTTGCGTTGAAAGGGCCACGTCTAATAAAGCTGTAAGTCCAGGATGGCTTGTGGTGTCAGTGACCATCACATATGAAATTGCACATAATATGCGAGTAAATGATAACAATTGACAGGAAAGAACATGATAAGTCTCATATTGCACGACAGGCTATACCGTGGGTAAGTTCTAACATAATTTAGATTATGCCTATCATATATTTGCCTGAAATTCATTAGGATGGCTAGAAAGATCACAAATTAAGTTGTAAGCCCCCTGGTTTTTGGATATTATTGTTATTTCATTTTTATTTATTTAATATAGATATTTAAATTTTAAACTAGATTTTATATCGATATGATTATAGACGTACTTTTTCGTAGCTTTGATTTTTGGAGCACGAGACATGCCAATCTTGTAAAACGTCTTTCATGAGATTTGACCTAGATAAGGTTATCTTCAATTTGGTATATCATGTCCCACTCAAATATGTCTTCTTGTATTCTATTTGCTCTCCACAACTTTGGGGTCAAATTAGGCCAATAAGATTACTACCATGAGATTTGTCGTAACTTCCAACTCGAATTCAGGACTCGACATCGATCCAACCTATGATTAGCTTTTTGTAATGATTTAAAACTGAAAAATCAATTAAAATCTCAGAGGCTTTCAGAAAGAAAGCAACTAGAAGAATTCTGCAGTCAATTTGCTGTAGACAGTTACAAGCCTCCTAATAAAAAGGGAAAGGCTAGGAGAGAATACAGAGAAAAGTGAAATAAGCCTTATTACAAAAAAAAAAAGCAAAAGTTTCATAAAAATTTTAAAGGGAAAGATAGAAGCAAAGAGAAGAGATCTTCTCAAAAAAGGAAAGCTTCTAAAGAAATAAAATTTTATAAATGTGGCAAATTAGGCCATTATGCTAATAGATGTTATACTAAAAGAAAATAGAAGAAATAGAAGATGAAGGACTTAAAAGAACCCTATATAAAATAATGATAAATTCTGATGAAGAATTAGGTTCATCAGATGAATCAACTGATGATGATTCAATTAATATATGTGAATGTGAGAGTAATTGTAGCTGTGAAGAATGTTCCAATGAACATGATATAGATTACTACAAGTCTATAGTAGAAATGAATGGTCTGTTAATAAATGTATTGACTACTCAATATAAAAGAGAGATAATAGAATCTCTAATGTCTACTGAAATTAGCAGGACGACAAGAGAAAAGTTAATTGATTTCTTAAATACAGAAGAGAAATTAACTAATAATGATTCTCCTAATAAAGGAGAAGAATCTCATACTATGGCTGAAGTACTTTGAAGATACAAAAGTAAAGAAGTCAAGCCAGTAACAATACAAGATCTCCAAAATGAGATTAAAGTATTGAAAAAAAAAATAAAAGAATTAAAATCTCAAGATGAGATTACACAAATAAGGCTATCTAATTTAGAAAATATAGCTCATAAAATAGTAATTCCCAAAGAAAATGGAGAAAGTTCTAATAGGAGTAGTACTAATTCTACAGAAGAAGAAGAGAAAGAGCTTGAATCACAAGCTGCTTTAGGAAAAATAGATCTCTTTATAACCCAAAAATGGTATATACAAATAGATTTACTCATTAATAATGAGTATTATATATCCAATTTAATTGCACTAGTAGATAGTGGTACAGATTTGAATTGTGTTAAAGAAGGTGTAGTTCCAATAAGATATTGCGAACACACTGCCCAAACTCTTAGTGCTGCTAATAATAGAGCACTAACAACACCATTTATGGTTACAGATGTTAATGTCTGTAAAGATTCAATAGCTATTACATTACAATTTATTGTAGTGAAAGAAATATTTCAGCATGTTATTCTGGGAACTCATTTCCTAGAAAAACTAATGCCAATTAAAAATATTACTACCTATGGTATCTCTACTGTATACAAAGGTAAAGGGATAACCATTGAATTCATTCGTGATCCAATGATCAAAATACTGAATGAAATCAAAAAAATCAATTTGAAAGAAAAGTAAATAAATTTTCTCAGGGAGGAGATAACGCAGATTCAAATATATGAACAATTAAAGAAGTTGAAAGTACAAGAAAAAAATTAAGCAAATAGAAGAAGAATTTAAACTACAAACATGTAGTAATGTCCCTAATACTTTTTGGGATAGGAAGCAACATATTGTTTCACTTCCTTATGTGGATAATTTTAATGAAAAAGATATCCCTACAAAGGCTAGACCTTGCCAGATGAATCAACAATATCTGGAAATATTCAAAAAAGAAATCCAAGACTTAATAGATAAAAAATTAATAGGAAAATCTTATTCCCCTTGGAGTTGCACAACATTTTATGTTATGAATAATGCTGAAAGAGAAAGAGGAGTACCAAGATTGGTAATTAATTACAAACCTCTCAATAAGGTATTGAAATGGATTAGATATCCAATCCCTAATAAGAGGGATTTGCTCAATAGAATAGTTAGACCAAGAATATTTTTCTAAATTTGATTTAAGATCAAGATACTGGCAAATTCAGATAGCTAAGCAGGATAGATATAAGACTGCTTTCACAGTACCATTTGGGCATTATAAATGGAATGTAATGCCATTCGGCTTAAAGAATGCTCCTTTTGAATTTCAGAATATAATGAATAAAATATTCGTTCAATACTCTGACTTTATACTATTATACATAGATGATATACTAATTTTTTCTAATTCAATTGATGAACATTTTAAACACTTGAAAATATTCAAGCATCTAGTCATCAAGAATGGGCTGGTAATATCAGCACCAAAGATGAAATTGTTTCAAACAAAAATAAGATTTTTAGGACATAATATTACTAATAGGACAATAATTCCTATTGATAGAAGTATTAAATTTGCTTCCAAATTTCCTGATGAAATAAATGACAATAAGCAGTTACAAAGGTTTCTAGGGGCACTAAATTATGTGTCTGAATTTTATAAGAATATAGCACAAGATAGAAAAATTTTTATCAAAGGTTGAAGAAAAATCCTCCTGCCTGGACAGAAGAACATACAAAGGCAGTTAGAATAATAAAGCAAAAGGTTAAATATTTACCCTATTTACATTTGGCAAATGCAACATGGTTCAAAATAGTTGAAACCGATGCCAGTGATGTAGGGTATGGTGGTATTTTAAAGCAAAAAAAATCCTGAGACTAATAAGGAAGTATTGGTTCGATTTTGTTCGGAGAAATGGAATGATACCCAAATAAATTATTCTACAATTAAGAAAGAAATTCTTTCTAATGCATCCATAAATTTCAGGATGATTTATTAAATCAAAAGTTTTTGCTTAGAATAGATTGCAGTTATACAAAAACTGTTTTAGAAAAAGATGTTAAAATTTTAGCAGCTAAGAAAATATTTGCTATATGGCGAGCTGAATTAGCTATCTTTGATATTGAATATATTAGAGAGAATGAAAATAGTCTTCCTGATTTCTTAACTAGTAAATTCTTGTAGAATGGACAGAAGGTATAAAGGCAAGCAGCCATAGAAGAAACCCATGGATCGAAGAGCACAGATATTGGACCGAATTCCAATGCCTCCAGTGCCAAGAAGTCTAATAGCTTCTATCACAAAGGAAGGAAAAATTTCCACAGTGCGAGGAAATATTATTGCCACTGTCAATGATGAAGGAAAAATCTTCTACAAAGAAATTACTGAATCAGCAAATATGGAATCAATTTATACTCAGAAAATGAATTCTAAGGATGTTATATATTTAGATCGATAAGATCTACCAATGGAAGTGATCCCTAGAAAATTAGGGAAAAATATCTTGAGCAAAACATGTTTCCAATGAAACAGATAGCTCGTCATTACTATGAAGGAATGCTACTCTCTACTAATACTGCGGAGATTGAACACTTTCGGCAAAATCCGAAAGATGCTCTTAGTGAAATAGTTTATAGTAAAATTACTATCTTTAATATCCTTACTCCTCAATCATGGGGACTGCATCCAAATTTGGAGCGAGCAATGCTATCAAGAGATAAATCAACATCTTATAAATTCACTCATTGGGATTATATTGATGCTTTCTGGAATTTATTTTACTATAAAAATAGGAACATGAAGCATTCCTGGTTTATCAAAATTTGTCCAAAATGTTTGGAGCAGGAGATACCGGCATGGTTCCACAAATGGTAGATTTATTTTGGTGCCAGTTTAGAAATTTTATCTCCACCAGTATTTATGGCCTTTGATGAATGGGTCGACAAGGCAAAAATCTGCCAGCAAAATAAAAATTACTATGAAGAAGAAACGGTAATGTATTTCTTCGTAGCGAATAATATTCCACACATAATGAAATGGACCTTCAAATGTGAAGAAGGAGAATTTGGAATTTTAATGCTGAGGAGAAAATTCCTAGTTAAATGGTGGAATAGAATAAATGAAGCAGAGAAAATTGAAGAAATCAAGAAAGCCCTTGCAGAAGAAGCAAAAGAAGCTCAACAACTGCATGAAATAAAGAATAAGGCCACTATAGAAAGTCCATTGAAGAGATATAGAGATTCTTTAATTAGAAAGAATCCAAAAATTTCTGCAAAAGAATTGAAAACCCAATGTATGAAATATATGACATCCCAAATGGATGCTCTATTCGATATTGGTGATGATGAATCCATGAAATCCAATCATTCATCTAGTGCACATAATGAAGACTTTTCATTCAAAAATGATGATGAGGATAAATTGTGGTCGAATCATCTACGTCAAGAAGTTGTGCTCCTAGGCGGAGACCTAGGAATAGTGAAGATGATAATTAAAGAACAGGTGTGCGGTGTAGGAATAAAGAGGAATGATAAGCAGATAACCACGAATAAAGTTATTGTGGTGGGGCCAAGAGTGCAATCAGGCCTAACGACTTTATTAAAGTGGAAATCCACTTTACGTAAAGTAAAGTGATGTGACATAAAATTGGGAACACGTATGTCCTTCGATAAGACTACGTGTATATAATATGATGGTGACTAAGGTGGTTCGTGGGACAGTTGGAGGTTCTCTACCGATTGCTGGCGGTCACTTTAGTCTTTTTTGTATTATAAATTAATAGAGGACTAGAGCCTCAGTATGTATCAAAAGATCCTTTGAGTGTTTTGTGTGTTCTGGTGTGCTTGTATAAGTTTCTACTACTATCAATAAAAAGTTTGTGTGCTTTCTTTCAATTCTTGTTCTGCTGAATTTCGATCCTTGCATAAATTTGGTATCAGAGCCATAAATATGGTTCGCGAATAAGTGCATTCTGTCTTGCTAAGTTCTTTATGTGACTATTAAAAATATAATTTACTGTTGTTTTATTACTTCATATTGCAAGTTCTGAATGCTTAGGATTAGTTTGTGTAGTGCCCCATCCCTACATCGTGCCCTGTTCTCCGTCCATGGGGCGTGCGAGAAAGGAACACTGTCACCATTGATTCGGTCGGGACCGATAGGTCGGGATCGATCGAATCAGTCGAATGGGAACGGTTGAATTAAGATCCATTTCCCGTTATGGAATGACTTCTTCGGAACCAAGTCCCATATTCAGCGGGTTGTACCTCAAGGATTGACTCTGCAACTGAGTCGGAAGAGACTTCCCGTTGCTCTGTTTTTCACGCCGCTTGCGTTGGTTTTGACTTGGTTTTCTGAATGCATTTTCGTGAATGTTTTCGATGGTTTTCATGGCCTGCATTTCGAACTCGCATTTCCTATCGAACTTCTTGAATAATACAGTGTTCTAATCGGTTGCTTGTGCGATTTCAAGTAATCGCATAGGCGACGTCTAGCGCGACCAACAAGTTCTCTCGCCTCAAGCAAACTCAAGGTGAGTGGCTGAACTTTCTCTTCTCGACCCCTTCTTAGGTCAATCAATAATGTTTGTTACGGATGAAAGGATAAATGCAAGGACACGAACACGATAAAATGATCTAGTTTTCGAAGAAAATGTAGGCTATATCTTAATAACTAAAAATATGTCTTTGCATAGTCATGGACAACTCGTCGACAAGGTGATAGTTTCCTCGAGCGGCAACCCGGGGCCACGGAACCGTTTCGGCATAGGAGGAAACAGGGTATAGTTGTGCTGGATGATAGCACGGGTTAGGCGGGGACTTGCAACGGGGATCGCTACTTGCGTTGAAAGGGCCCCGACTAACAAAGCTATACGTCCAGGATGGCTTGTGATGTCAGTGACCAATCACACGTAATATTGCACTTAGTATGAAAATGATAACAATGGACAGGAAAGAACATGGTAAGTATCATAAGGTACGCCGCGGTCTGCCGTGGGTAAGTTTCAACGTATTTTACATTATGCTTGTCATATGCTTGTTTGAAATTCATTAGGATGGTTAGAAACATTCATAAACTAAGTCATATAAACTCTTCAACCAAATGAGAGCTTGGAACTTAATTAGCCATGCACCAGTACAAAATATAATGTACTAATCCTCGCTCTCCACGCAGGTACCCCGAACTACGAAGGACGTGCCACTTAAAGCTCAAGGCGACGTGAACCCTTTTGAAGCCTCGTCCGTGTGTTGAAGGCTTGTTTCTGAATCCTTTTGAAGACTCCGCACTCAGTACAAAAGAAGAAAAGATGACGACTCGACTTCCCTCGATAGCAGGTAGAAAGTGTAATTGTTTTGCTTATAAAAAGGGATGTAATGTATGGAACGACTATCTCATTAGCGTTCATTTTTCTAATCAAGTCATGTTGTAGCCTGCGCGAAAATGATTGTAAAGGAGTCATGCAAATGAATTTTTATTATAAATAAAAAGTTTACTTCTATTTCAAATGTGTCAATCAATTTCTTTGTGTACTCTAACTTGATGTTGTATTTCGGATAACCTTATGACTATGCCTTGTGCGATCGCAACTTAGGTTCGCACGGCATCACGCCCGGGGGACGACTATCGATTATACGGAATCGGGGTGTGACATAATGGTATCAGAGCACGACTTTATATCCTTTGGTCTCATGTCTAGAGTTTCAAACCTTTGACCTCGTATCGATGAGATAAGTTGTTCCGTACAATGAGTCCATAATAATTTGAGACTGATGCGTTTGCCTTCGTATTGCAGAAGTGCCAGAACTCGCGGCCGAGCAAGAGCAGAGCGCTTCTAGCGGCTCGAGTAGTTCGCGGGCCGGAGCTTCTAACAATACCATTGAGAGGATGTTGTGCATTAAGGAGGAACAACAGAAACAGTCCGAGAACCGACATCAACAGACGGAGGCACGACAGGCCCAATTCGAAGCTTGCTTCAACGCACAAACTAAGCTGCAACAAAAATAGTTTGATACTCTGCAGCAGATCGTCCAGACAATTGTGGCCAACGGAAACTCTGCGACTGCGCCTACTGTCACCCGCGCCTACTGTCACAGCACCGATGGCCCAACCCGTCGATGCCGATCAAGAGGAGCCCGAGCATCAACCGGCGACACCGGAGAGATACAACTTTGAAGTGTCAGAATTCAAGAAAGCGTGCCACACTTTCTTCAGCAGCACCGAAGGCCCTTCTATTGCTATCGACTGGTTAGAAGAGCTGAAAGATCACTTCGAGCTCCTCGGCGTTGAAGAATCAAAGCAAGTCGCCTATGCACAACTTCAACTATGGTTGAACGCGCACGACTGGTAGGCCGTGCACAAACGAGCGATTTGACGCGACAACAACACAGCACCGATCTCTTGGGCCACGTTCCGTAAAGCTTTCGAAGTTGAGTACCTTCCGTCAGCCGTTCGTCAAGCGAAGGAAAATGAGTTCATGTAGTTGAAGCAAGGGAAGCGGACAGTACATCAGTACGCCGTAGAGTTTGTCACGACCCGATCCCAATTAAATGGGTCGAACCGGATCATGCCCAGCCTGCACCGTTGTGAGACGGCGGCAGTAAGCTGTTCCATTAGCAGGTAATCACAACAACATCTATATACATTTGTCACAACTGATTATTCGGGAATTTAAAACTTTATTCAACATTTAAATAAATACAACTGGAAAGTAAAAGAAGTGAAAAGAATGCTGAATTCAAATTAACAAAATTCTAAAACAACAAATCTGGAAACAGAAAATCTAGCTAAGCGTTTGGCTCGTCGGCCTCAGGTCCTGCGTCCTCCAATGGGGACTCTGGCAATACCACAGGGTACAGAACTGGGTCATAATAGCTGTTGTATAACAGCTCAGCATCCTCAAAATCCCCTAAAAATGTTATCTCCAGTCAGGAGGGAGCAAAGTACAATTCATGATAATCCAACAATTAAAATAATAATAGAGTTATGCACTTTTAAACAATTTGAAATAAACAGTTCTCCAGCAGTTAAAATATTATGATGTGAATAGGCAATGAATATGACCGGCTTGGATTGTACAGTTGTATCCTATTGATACGATATGGCTTATCCCCGTGTGTATGAGGGGTAAGCTAATACAGTCATTATACTACTTTGGATGTGGTCATACTCATTACACTACTCCCCCAGTACCCAACAGTCAATCAGTCAGTGCTCTCAGAGAGAGTTCCGTATTACATCGTGGTTTAAACTTGCAATAAAACGATTATTAAATAATTGTAAACTAACACAAAATGTACTTGCCTTTGTTTAAGACTGGAAATGATGTTGGTTCCGGAAAGATGCTAGGTTCGTCTCCGAGATCCTACAGTTGGAGAACTCGATTTAAAATCATTGTGAAACCAAGCTAGGTGTGCTAGTTACAATCTCTAGTAGCAGGACCTAGTCAGATTTTAAGTTTGTTTATTCTACTGCTAACGGTTTACGACGCGTGCTACGTTGGTTCTCATTTAGTTGGATAGCCAGTTTCTGGTTTTACTTGGAAAAATTGTCGTTACCGGTTAATTCGCAAAACTTTGTATTTTTAATATTATACGTATAAAACTACATTTTCTTTCAATGATAAAACGTGAGTTTTGTTAACAATCAATATTTTATTCAAGTTATTTTATCATGAAAAATCCTTATTAATTTATATAAAAATATTTATTAACCATTTTGTAACTAAACACCTAATTACGAAAAATAAACCAACCAGAAAATAAAGGAAAAATTAACCAAGAAAATGAAAAACCTAGACTACGCAATACAGGGGCACAGCTAACAAAATAGAAATATGGGCTTATGCCCTTACAAACTTTATATAAATGAAATAAGAGAAAATTAGTTAGCTCTGACTAATATCCCGTATTTTAAATATCGAAAACAAAACTAAAAATTAAATAAATAAAATCTTAGGAGTCTCAGACTTGGTCCAATCGTCACTATTTGTTGCTAATGCCTCAACGTCCGGGAAAAACCGGTTTCGTTTGCATTTCGCTAGGGCCCACGGACCGGTATGGTCGTCGCCCAAAAATCCATTTAAATAAATAATTTTCCAAAAAACCGATTTGAAATTTATTTATAAAACTTTATAAAAATTTGGGCAGCATTTCCTCTATATTCGGGACAACCCAAAACTGAAAAATTGCGCAGAAACACCCATAATAAAAGTCCCAAACCAGGGAAACACATTTATATAGAAATTATATATATATAAGACATTTCCGAAGCAGAATCGAAAAACCTGAAATAAAAATCGGGAATGACAAAATTCCGAAAACCCAAACCAAACACAGCAAGAAATCACAGAATGTTTTCGGAAACTCCGAAACTATGTCGTCCACCTAAAAACCGAATTCCCGGGAAGGAATCGGGGACCAATCTCATCATTGACTACCGAAAACGGGACGGGACATAGGAGTTATACCTTGGGTTGCTCGGCTAGAGCTCTCAGATGAAAATATAGAAAATAATTGTGGACAACAACGGAATCGGGAGATCGGACAGTGCTGGACCGCGGGGAGCACGGGGAACCCGGCGAGGAGGTGCTGTCGGATCGGAGAGCAGCCGAGTGGTTTCGGCTGGGGAGTCGCGGCCTAGGGCACACGCGGAGAGCGCGAGTCCCGATCGGGCCGGGCGGAGTTGCTGCCGGAGGTGGGCGGCCCAGGGGCACGCGGACACGGGTCCGGCAGGGGAGGCCGGGAGTCGCACGGCAGGGGTGCGGCGCCCGGGCCGACGGAAGGCCACTGGTTGGCCGGGCGCGCGGAGGTCGGGGTCGCGCGGGTCGGACGCCGGCGAAGGAGGGCGGCCGTGGGGCTTGGGCGCGGGCTGGACAGCGCCGGAAGCGCGCGCGGGGTCTTGGCCGGAGCGGCGCGGCCAGGTGATCGCGCCGAGAGGGGGTGTGAGCTTGGAGAGAGAGTGTTGGAGCTTTCCTTTTTGTGGGAGAAATGGTGGTGGGGTAGTGAGTTTGATATGAAAGTGGTGGTGGTGAGAGAACGTGTGTTTTTAAAGAGTGGGGAAAAGTGTGCTGGTTGGAGAGAGTGGGGGTGGGTTTAAGTAAAGAAGGAGAAGAATTAGTATGTGGAGGAGAGTAAGTAGAGTAGAGGGAAAAGAGGAGGAGTGGGAGAATATGTGGGGGAGTGCTGGTCGTTGGGGTGGGGGTAGAATAGGATTAGTATTTATTTATTTATTTATTATTTTTTTCTTCCCATAACTAGCAAATACAATAAATTTATTAATAGTATTATTCTGACTTGGGATGGGTTCGAGCTGGAACCGGGACCGGAAACCAGGTCCGGGACGGGCTGACAATCGAAAATCCATGTTACTAATATTTTGAAAATAGTTTCAATCCCGAAATAATAATAATTGAATAATAATACTACAAACAATAATAATTAGCTAAACCCAGGAAGCGGGTTTCACAGAGTTCAACAGATTGTCCATATTTCTGGTGCATTTCTCCACACATAGGAGTGTCGTATGCGACATTTTGAAGTGGGTCTGCGGCCCTCTATTGCTGCTCATATGACGGTTCCGAAGTACAAAACCATGGGGGATGCTCTGAATCATGCTCTCCACCTTGAGAGCCAATACCCTTCCGTCGCTGTCGATGTTGTGAATCGGTCCAGCCACAAGCGTCCTAGCTATACGGGAGGTAACAATCACACGTCAAAGTGCCCAAACCATGGTGGCTACCAGGGACATAACCTATCATCTCGTTGTGCCAAGTGCCTTTCCTTTGGGCATGATACGAGCAAGTGCTTTGTCCTCGAAGAAGGTTCTTCTTTTGCGGATAGAAAGGTCACCAAAAGCGAGGCTGCATGGCCCGAAGACGATATCTTAATGCTTCGCCCCAACAAAACCGTCAAGAAAATCGAGGACAGGCGCCCCGACCTCCTTAACCCACTCAACCCAACAACCAAGATCGACGTCCTAATGCTCAAGGGCGCATCTTCGCCCTGACTCGAGACGAGGCGTTCGCTTCCGACACTGTTGTGACAGGTATATTGAATTTCAATAATGTACTTGCTCGTGTGTTATTTAATTCAGGCGCTTCGCATAGTTTCATATCGGCAAACTTTGCCGCCGTGCACAAATTTCCTATAATGTCGTTAGACCTCGATCTTAGCGTAAGTATGCCTTCGGGCGTGCTACTACTTACAAATTTAGCCTGCGGGAGAGGAACCATATGTATTGGGGGTCAAAAGATCGATCTTGATGCGATAGTTCTAGATATGAAGGACTTTGATATCATACTTGGTATGGATTGGCTCGGTCCTTACAACGCTACCATCAACTATGTCGGAAAGAAGGTCACCTTCCACATACCTGGAGTGCCCGAATTCTGCTATTCGTGTGGTGAAGCATCACGGACCTGCATGGTGATCTCAACAATTTCTGTTCGGAAGCTGCTTCATTTCGGATGCGAAGGCTACTTGGCGTCCGTTCGTGACATGAGACAGGATGGTGCAAACGCGGTTCAGACCGACGTTGTGGCAAAATTCCCAGACGTGTTCCTGGACGAGCTACCCGACATGTCGCCCAATCGAGAAATAAAGTTTACTATCGACACATTCCCTGACACCCGGCCGATCTCGAAAGCTCCATACAGAATGGCCCCTGCAGAATTGAAAGAACTGAAGGCACAACTATAGGAATTACTTGACAAAGGGTTTATCTGTCCGAGTGTCTCGCCGTGGGGTGTGCCCGTACTATTTGTGAAAAAAAGGATGGATCGATGCGGCTCTGCATCGACTATCGAGAATTGAATAAGGCCACTGTCCGGAACAAATACCCCCTACCCCGCATCGACGACTTGTTTGACCAGCTCCAAGGTGCAACGGTGTTTTCGAAGATTGATCTGCGATCAGGTTATCACCAACTCAAAGTCAAGCCAGATGACATACCGAAGTCTACCTTCCGCACTCGTTACGGCCACTACGAGTTCTTGGTAATGCTGTTCGGTCTGACAAACGCCCATGCCGTCTTCATAGATCTAATGAATCAGGTGTTCCGTCCGTTTGTTGACAAATTTGTAGTAGTCTTCATCGACGACATCCTCGTCTACTCGAAGGATCGAGCACAACATGCAGAATACCAATCAGTTGTATGCGAAGAAGAGCAAGTGCAAATTCTGGCTGAACAGCGTCTCATTCCTCGGGCACATCATCTCTGCCGCGGGCATCGCAGTCGATCCGAAGAAAGTTGAGGCATTTGCTGATTGGAAACTGTAGGTCCTAAAAATCAAGTTGCACCCATCAACAAAGTCATCAAAATCAAATTATACATCCTTCAAGTGAACTGCGCAGAAGACAGATTGCACAACCATTCGATTGCGCAGGATGAACTGCGCACTCATCCAAGTGCGCATGTTGACGTGGCCTTGCCATCATTACCTGACAGAGAATCAGATCTTCTGACAGCTGACAGCACGAAGAACGAGGAAACTGTTCGTTTATTGTGCAGCACAGCGCTCGAGGACAGCTGTACATGCAGCACAATCTGTCTGCAGTGCAGTCCATCTCAGCGCGGTCCAATCCAGCACAATCCGAAGCCAGCGCAATTCAAGTGGCGCACTCTATCAACTGACAAAGTACACGTGGCCTTCATGCCATCAATGACTCATTATGTGGTAACCGTCTGTACACGATCATGCACATTTCAATCAAATAATGCCATGTGTCCAAGACAGTTAGCCCACGATCAAGTAACTGCCAGCGCAGTCTGATGTCTGCACGGTCCAAAGCAGCACAATCCAACTTGCGCAGTCCAGAATAACTAAAAAGTAGTTATTTCCAGAACTCTATAAATAGAGTTTCAAGTCCTTCCTAGGGGGATCATACACGCATACGGAGATCAGAGATCATCACCAGAGATCAGGAGTCCTTGCCAAAGTGCTGCTGCAATCTTCAGAGGCTACCGTCTTCAAAGTTCACATCGTCCAAGGGATAAAGCGATCGTCTTCAGATCGGATTCCTATAGTTGTACTTTCCCAGAATTCTTGTAATATTCTTTACAAAGTTTGTTGAAATAAAGATCAACTTTTGTTTTTGCAAACAAAATGGCGACTCTGCTGGGGACGACTTTCTCCTCCGACGAGGAAGTGACAACTCAATGTGACGTTGCGTCTATCGGAAAGACGCAGAAGACGCTGGTTGTAAAGGTCAACCAGACGGCCTACGAAGCCATGATCAACTCCAGGACCACCCCTCGCACTGCGACAACTTCTGCCACGAGCAAAGTGCACCCAGTGTGGGTCCCCAAGACTGCTGCGCAGTCTGTTGATTCTGCCACCAAGACTGTTGCGCAGTCTAAAGTCTCTGCTGCTAAGACTATTGCATAGTCTGTTGTCTCTGTTGTTGCATAATCTGCCTCTACTACTCATGCACAGTCTGCTGTTGCCAGTACATAAACCACTTCATATGCTGCCCTGTCAAAGTGCAAGACTCCTGTTCCTCTGGCGCAGTTGGCAGCAACTCTGCCTGCGCAGTCCACTACTCCAGCAACCAGAGTACAACACAAACACTTTGGCAACAAGACTCCTGCTGCGCAAGCCACTGTGACTGAGGCCAGAAGACATTCTGCCAGAACTCCTCATGCGCAATCTACCAGTGCGCCATCAACCCATGCGCAAACTGTGTCTGCGCAATCCAAGAGAGAGCCCTTTGGCTAATCTCTCCTCTTCTCACAACAAGAGGAAAAGCTCTGCTACTCCTCTCAAACACCCTGTTGCTCCTGCGCAATCCACTGGGGGTAGTTTTTTGGCTATTCCTCCTCATCCCCAGAATAAAAGAAAAGGCCCGTTGGTCTTTTTTCAAACTTCCTTGTCCCATGACTTGGAAGACAACAGAGGGAAACGCTCTTTAGCTAACCCTTCTTCACTAAACAAAGGAGAAGGCCCTTTGGTCTTTTCTCAGTCTTCCTCGGTTTTTACCGTAGAAGATCAAACTGAATGTGCTCCGGCACCAGTCAGTACAAGAACCCTTTATCACAAGGATTCTTCTTCTCTCCTTGCCAAAGGGAAGTGTACTGATCAGAGAGGTATTCTGCCTACTCCGGTAGCAGAGTTCCAAGATCTTCCAACTCTTCAGATATCCCGTTCAAGACAGAAAAATTGTTGGTGTCTCAGACAGAAACCCCTGGGGGTGAGTTTGCTGATTTAAGAACTTATCTCAATCGACCAACTTCGGTAAAACGCAAACAACCAATGCCAAAGACCAACCAGCATCAGAGGCAAACTTCCAGGATCAAGAATCCGGACACCTATGCCAATGAAATGAGAACTTCCCTGTACACTCAGGGGACAAAACATTTGAAGAACCGGAACCATGTTCCGAATATTGTCAAAGAACATATCCCTCGAACTTCTTCTTGTCCCGTTGCTATTCCTGATCTCCGAGAACACCTCAAGCAAAAACGGGACAACATCTCAACATCTCCAGTGCAACCACTTGGACATCATTGCAATCACAAGGTTGTCATCAAGTGTTGTTGTCAGACAATCAGACGATCTGTCTTCGATCGTCTGAACTTTTCAAACTCTGAACCTATGTCGGAAGATGAAGACGAGGTTTTATACGCTTCTGTCAACATGACTTCCAGAGACACTGGGGTAGAAAGTGCTCCAAGCACGACAATCCTCGCAAGCCAAGCCAGCGGTATTTGGATCTACTCCAAGAATCCTCTGAAGGAGTATTCCAACATACCAGATCCCGTAGCCGAGACACAATTGGTCAAAGGAATCTTCAAGATCTTTCTAGTCATCTTCCACTTTCTCACTCAGGAGATGATTCTTTCTCTGACTACGATGCATACAGCGAAAGTTCAGAACAGATAGTGTCCTCCACTGTACCCAGAGAAGTGACAACTTATGTTGTCAATGAAGACCCGGATGCTTCCAGTTCGGCCAGTCAAGAACAACGGATAGCCGCACTAGAAGATAAGCTAAAGACCATGGCTGAAATGGTCGCAAGTATGCATTCCATCATTGTGGCCCAGCATACAGTACCACCGACCGTACCTCCTACAAATCCTGAAATCATAGCATCGTCGGTGCCTGTCAATGCAGGGCTGGGGGTAGCATCTCTTCAAGTACCTCCTGTACAGGTCCAACCTACACCCAGTCAGTCAGGTGCTGGGGTTAGTGCTTATCATGCTGTTCCTTCCCCTAACACTGTGACTCAGCCTGCTCCTTCTACATCAGTGGAAGATGCCAATGAAGCTGTCAAGCTTCTACGCACTCAGTTCGAAGCTTTCAAAGAGAATGACAACCTACAAAGGTTGGGGATCAAGCAACCCTACCCAGTTGAATGGAAGGAAGTCCCATTTTCTCCTAAGTACAAAATCCCAACAATCTCGCTGTTTGATGGCAGCACTTCTCCCAGTCAGTTCATTAACCATTTGAAGTTATGACTGTCCAACTTCAACCAAATGACGCTCTTCTTACCAGAGTATTCATTGGCTGTTTAGCCTGCGTAGCATACGATTGGTACAGAAGCTTGCCCGATGGTTGTATCACCTCCTTCTCTGGCCTAAAGCAAATCTTCCTGGAACGATTCTATGAGGGGATCAACGACATGACTATGTCAGCCCTAAATAAAATCAAACAAAGACACAATGAAACTGCTGAGAGTTTCATTAAAAGGTTCCGCCGGAAAGCTTTGAAAATGCCTCCTGGAACTCCGGCTGCTGTCACCATAGACACCTGCAAGGCAAATTTGTTGCCTATCATCAGCATGTGGACAGGATCTACTCAATTCCAAGACTGGCCATCTTTCATTGTCAACGCTAAAGCAGCTGAAGTTAGCGCTGATAAATTCAAGCAACTAGGGGTACAAATGTCTAACCCCGACCGGGATGAACACCAGATATCGGGTGGCGGCAATCGCCATAACAACCGCAAAGGAAAAGAAACTTTGAATATCAAATTGACGAATAAGAACAAAGAATCTCTAGCGGTCAACGTAGCTCCCCCTACGTCCACTTCTACCCCTTCAGCACCTCCACCAAGAGAACCTCGTCCGAAAGTGGAGTACTCTTTTGACGAGAATGACACAGCGAGCATCTTTGATTGCTTAATCAAAAGCAATAAGCTCCAGCTCCCAGATCCGAAGAAGCCTGATGAAGTCGGTAAGACTGATCATCCTAAGTACTGTGTCTATCACAGGTTCATCGGACATCCCACTCGAGCATGTTATGTGCTTAAAGGCAAAATTCAAAAGCTGGTCAACGCTGGTGTTGTCACTCTACAACAAGACGAGAAGACTGTTACCGCAAACATGGTCTCAGTTCAATTTGGTGACTTCCCGTCCCAGATGGTACAGCACGGTGTCATTCCTATCCCCAAAGCTATTCTTGAAATCGAGAATCTCCCTCCTCCACGAAGTGAAGGTCTCGTCCCCTTGTCTCTTGACAACGGCGAGATTATATGGATCCATCCGGATTTAGCCTCGGAGTTTGAAGTTCCTGCTTTCTCCAAGAAGAAAGATCGCTCTAAGGGCAAGACAAAGACTTGCAATATGGTATCTTTTGATCCCATAGTTGACGAGGAAATCCTGTTGGGCACCAGATCAGGGAAAGCCTATCTAAAGGATTACCCCGAAGCTCAAGAGAATCCTGCCTCTTCTTCTGAGCCTGCTCTAATGCGACCTGCTTCTACTGAAGATATTCCTACTGCATCCTCACCGGTTGTAGAGTCTACTCCTCCCAAGCCGACGGTCGCTGACAAAGGCAAACAACAAGTCCGCTTCGATAAACCTTTGAAGAAGACATCTCCTTCCGGACTTGAGAAGCCTTACAACTTTGATATCTTGGCTCAGCTAGCCAATACACCAGCCCGGCTGTCTATCTTTGAACTCTTGCGCCTCTCCAAAGAGACTCGGGAAACTCTGAGCGAGGCTCTCATGCAAGCTGAAACTTGTCTAGCCCTTCTGAAGAAGCCAAAAGCAGAACCAGTCTCTTGCCTCCATTGTCATAGTGTGTTGGAGTTAATTCCAAACATAACTTTCACACAGGATGACATGTTGATGGAAGACAACAGGCACGACAGTCCTCTCTACTATACAGGATATGTCGATTCGATTAAAGTCGATCGTATTCTAATAGATCCAGGGTCTGCTCTCAGCATTATGCCGAAGTCAATGTTGGATGCGCTGAAGATTCCAGTGCATAGTCTTTCCAGTACAATCACCACTATTCTCGGATTCAACCAGGGAAGGAGTGAACCTTTGGGCAAGATTCGCCTAAAACTCCAAATAGGCAATCTTCGTACAAAGGTGACCTTCTACATCATTGACAATCATGGTTGTTCCTATAATGCTTTGCTGGGAAGACCATTTCTGCATGAACATAACATTGTTCCTTCGACTCTCCATTAATGTTTTAAATATGTTGATGACAATGGAGAGGTACAAAAAAAGGTTGCTGATCTCTATCCTTTCAAAGGCGTCGAAGCATACTGCAATGATGCTCGTATGTACAAGGATAAATTCATGAAGGTTGTCCTGTCTCTGGATACTGAAGAAGAGCAAAAAACAGTGCCTAATGACACCCTCATCATACCTGTCAAAGGGCATGTTTCTCGTCCTCAGTCTTCCAAGCCACTGGCCATTCACTTGCCAGTCCAGAAACAATCAACTGATGATGATCAGGATCAAAGGGAGCTCACCTCTTCTGAGCCACTTGTTATTGACTTACGTCGTAACAAGGAAAAAAGGCAGCTCACCTCTTCTGAGCCACTTGTTATAGATTTATCTCATAACAAGGATAAAAGGGAGCTCACCTCCTCTGAGCCGCTTGTTATCGACCTCCGTCGTAACAAAGCCAATCCTCCTCCACGTTCTTCTTCTCCCCTTCTTGTAATCAATCTGACCAAGCCTGCTAAGGTTAAAGGTTCTGCTGTAAATACAAATGTACAAATCAATGAAAAAGCATCTACTTTCCAGTATACTGATGTCATTTATCATGCTAAGTGCTATTTGGATATGTTAGATAGCCTTCAATCATTTACAATGGGAGTTGCACAATCTCTTCAAACAGAAGTCTCATTTGAAGATCCAAAAGATTCATATCGTATTGTTCCCGCTCGTAAGAAATGCGAGAGTCCAATACTGTTTAGTAAAGGACCGGAACAACAATTCAGCTATACGGATGATAGCAAAAATAATGACACGGGCCATCTTCAACTCCGTCGTTACAGTCAACAATCAAAAGACATCATCCGAAAGATGGGTTATGACTTCAAGAGCGGCCTCAACTACGGTAAGGGTAGAAGAACTCCTATCCGTATGGCTGTGCCAAAAGGAAAGTCAGAAATATACTACAGCAGGACCAAAAGAGGTTTAGGAATGCTTCACCTCCAGTATTATCCCCAGCAGCTTCTGAATCCGATAGTAAGGAGCGTTCTAACTCTTCTGATTCCAGATCATGGGATTCTGACACCAGCATCGGTCAAGTTCATCGATTGACTGTATCTTCTAACATGGTCTCCGTCGAACTTCCAGAAGGCTATGACGAGGATGTTGAAGAAAGTCCCGAAATAGATCCTTGGGCTCAACGAATGGATACCCAATGGGAACTCCAATTTGAATAAAGGGAACATCCTACCGAAGATCAATTAGTTCAAATTGATGTAGGAGAGAGCGGGTCACCTCGTCCAATATTCATCAGCAAGAACCTCCCAGAGGTAGATAAGCAAGAATTAATTCTTCTGATTAAAGAATACATTGATGTCTTCGCCTGGAGCTATGAAGACATTCCAGGACTAGATCCCAAAGTTGCTACTCACAAACTGAACATCTTGCCGAATGCAAAACCGGTCAAACAGCAACAACGGTATTTCAAGCCAGAAATAATGGACGCAGTCGACGATGAAGTCAAAAAGCTCATCGCTTGTGGCTTTATTCGAGAAGAGCAGCATCCTGATTGGGTAGCCAATGTCGTCCCAGTTCTAAAGAAAATCGACAAAGTTCGAGTCTGCATTGACTTTCGGGATCTTAATGAAGCATGTCCAAAAGATGAATTTTCTCTCCCTATCACGGACGTCATGATCGACAACACCTGTGGGTTCGAAAGAATATCTTTCATGGACGGATTCTCCGGATACAATCAGATTCGGATAAATCCTGAAGATAAAAAGCATGCTTCTTTTCGCACTCCTCGCGGAGTCTACTGCTATACTGTCATGCCATTTGGTCTCAAGAACGCTGGTGCAACATACCAACGAGCCATGAGTACCATCTTTCGAGATCATCTGCGCAAGACTGTCGAGTGCTACGTCGATGATATTGCTGTCAAAAGTCGTCTAAAGGAAGATCACATCCAAGACCTGAGAACTATCTTCAATCTTATGCGCCAACATCAACTCAAAATGAATCCCACCAAGACATTCTTGGGTGTCTCTAGTGTCAAATTTTTCGGCTTCGTCATTACCTCTAAGGGTATACACGTGGATCCCGAGAAGATCAAAGTCATTCAAGAGATGCGTCCTTCACGCAACCTAAAAGAGCTACGAGGATTCCAAGGTCGACTTGCGTACATCAGGAGATTCATTTCGAATCTGTCTGGACGCTGCAGACCATTCACTCAACTAATAAAGAAGGGTGTATCTTTCATTTGGACCGAAGAATGTCAACGAGCATTTGACGACATAAAGCGGTATCTCATGAACCCACCAGTCTTGGTGCCACCGATCTCAGGCATACCATTCTTAATGTATGTCCGTGCTATGGATCATTCATTGGGTGCTTTACTTGCCCAAAAGAACAAGGAAGGCCACGAACAAGCCATCTACTACCTCAGTCGTACTATGATTGGTGCTGAACACCGTTATAGTCCGGTCGAAAAAGAATGCCTAGCTCTTATGTTTGCTGTTCAAAAGACTCGGCATTATATTATTGGCCAAACTATTCATGTCATATCCCGAGTTAATCCTCTTCGGGTACTGATGAAGAAGCCTAGCACACTCAATTCTCGGCTGGCTATGTGGGCCATTCTGCTAGCCCAATATGACATGGTATATGTTCCTCAAAAGTCTGTCAAAGGTCAAGCACTGGCGGATTTCTTAGCAGCTCATCCTGTTCCGGAGACATCTAAGCTCTATGGTGAAATTCCAAACGAGATATTGGAATCTAATACATTTTTCGAAGAATTTCCTACTTGGCATCTATTCTTTGATGGTGCATCCAGGATTGGACCCAATGGTGCCATTGTCGCAGGAGTTGGAGTTGTCCTTGTTTCTCCAGACGGGTCAGCTATTCAAAGAGCATACTCCCTAGATGAGCCTTGCTCCAACAACGTGGCAGAGTACAATGCTCTACTCATCGGTCTTCAGCTAGCCAAACAACTTGACGTCGAGTATCTTGAAGTCTATGGTGATTCTAAGCTGGTTGTTAATCAGGTTAGAGGGACTTATGAAGTTCGTATCAAGATCTAGAGCCTTACTATGAAGCGGCAATCAACATGGCTACATCATTCAAAGCCTTCTTCATCGAATATGTACGCCGAGCTTGCAATACTGAGGCCGACGCTTTGGCCAATCTTGCAGCAATCTTAGCCATCCCTATCAAAAGATAGCAGGTGGTGGTCATCTCTAATCGAGAATTGTTCTGCGTTGAAAACAATCGTAATATTGAGTTCAGTAATCTTACTGAAGTCAATGTTATCAGTGAAGATTGGAGAACTCCTTTCATCGATTTCGTGGTTCATGACATACTCCCTGAAGATCCTAAGGAGCTACGAGTATTCGTCGACGGTCTCTACGATTCTACTACAATCAGACCACCAAAACTCTTTATCGGCGAACTTATGACGGCCTACTCTTGCGCTGTCTTGCTGGTGATGAAGCAAAGCAAGTATTACGTGAAGCTCACGACGGTGTTGTGGAGCACATCAACCCGGTCCTAAACTACAGGATCGCATCCGACGTATGGGTTACTACTGGCCCTCTATGGTATTTGATGCCATCGAATATGCGAGGAAATGTCAAGCTTGTCAAATCACGCAGATTTCATTCATCAACCATCGGAATTCCTTCATCCGACTGCTGCTTCATGGCCTTTTGAAGTTTGGGGCATGGACATCATCGGTCCCATCAATCCTCCTTCTTCTAGAGGACATCGGTTCATACTGGCAATAACCGACTACTTCTCCAAATGGGCCGATGCTATACCATTGGCTGAAGTCAAGACCAGTAGCGTCATCAACTTCGTCAAACACCATGTCATCTATCGATTTGGTGTACCTCGACGAATCATCCATGACAATGGACCTCAATTCATCAGCCAAAAGTTCACAAGATTCTGTGATGATCACCGGATTGACAATGTCGCTTCAACAGCCTACAATCCTGCTGCTAATGGCTTAGCTGAAGCTTTCAACAAGACTATCATCAAGCTCCTAAGAAGTTTGTGTCTACTAACACGAAACTGGAGTGAAAAGCTTGGAAAATGTCTTTGGGCCTACCGTACTACTGTCCGCAACCCTACAGGCTGTACACCATTTTCTTTGGTATACGGCTGTGAAGCAGTTCTACCTCTGGAACTCCAAATTCCGTCTTTGAGGATTGTCATCACCAATGAGCTCACAACAGAGAACAACGACCTTCTTCGACTTCAAGAGTTAGAAGCGCTCGATGAGAAGCGGTTAATGGCTCAACAACATATTGAGTTATACCAAGCTCGCATCTCAAAGACATTCAACCGCAAAGTTAAGGTCAGAGCCTTTCAGAAAGGAGAGTTCGTTTTAACAGTCAGACGTCCTATGACTATGACTCATTCAAGCAAAGGAAAGTTTGATGCGAAGTGGGAAGGTCCATATATCGTGAGCAAAGTCTTCTCAAATGGAGCCTATCAACTCACAGAGCTAGACGGTCGAGTTGCAATGATGCCCATCAATGGCAAGTTTCTCAAGAAATATTATGTGTAAATATAATAGACAATGATTGTAATTATCAGACAAGTTCATAAATAAAATTCAGTTTTATTTCATCTTGAATGATAGTACAAATATCAAGGAAGGTCACTATCATCCTTCTCAAATTTGGGACGCGGGCCACTGCCGTCCTTATCAAAAACATGATCAGCAAAAGAGTCGAGAACATTCTTGCGGGAACCCACCAGGAACTTGCAAGCAGCCATCCTCATGGCCTCTTCTTCTTCAGTCTTCCCTGGTTCGAGAAGGAAGTCCAAGATGTCCTTTGGCGGTTTGGGGTCAGACGAACCTTCGCCAGCTGCAATCTGCTTTGGTTGAGCCGGTTCGACTGGACGTTCTTCAGTACCCACTTCAACCTTCGGGGCGATCTCAGCCTTCTTGGATGCATCTCCAGACGACATTTTTATGTTGAAAAGTGAAAGTGACCATCCCATTTGATTTTCTGTTCTATTTATAGACAGAGTCGTAAAACTATGAAGCAACATATTCATCTGACGGTTCGTCCGTTCATCATATCATTTGACGGTTCGTCCGTTCATTAAACACATTCATCCGACGGTTCGTCCGTTCATTATCCGACGGTTCCCGTTCATTATCCGACGGTTTACCCGTTCATTCCATCCACAATTATCCGACGGTTTACCCGTTCATTCATCATATTCATCTGACGGTTCGCCCGTCATCATCCGACGGTTCGTCCATTCACACATCCACTTGACGGTTCACCCGTTCATCATTTGAGGGCTCACCCATTCATTACGTTCATCCCGACGATTCATTTCGTTCATTTGTTTTGACGAATCATCCAGTTCGTTCTTATCAGCAACTTGTCATCTTTGATTAAGTTGTCTATTGAAATAATGATATTCAATAAATTATATTTGCCACGTCCATATTACCTCTGAGCAGATATAGTTGAATATGATTATTTTCCAGAATCAAGAAATATATCATGTCTTGTACCTCTGAATATATTTTCTATCGCTATTATTTATATCTGAATAAGATATGCAAAAAATAGAGCCACAAAAATGTCTTTTTTATTGATCAAAAATGAAAGACATTACAAAGACACATATCATGAAAAAACAAGAAGATACAAAGGATCCTTCTATTCAGCCAGTGGTGTCATCAAATTGGTCATCTGCTGCTTCAAGATTTGTAGTCGCTCTTCACGAGATTCCATCGCTCGTTTCTAGCTTCTTTCATCCCAGATTTATCATCGAAGTTGGTAGGGTTACTAGTCTGCGAGTAACTTCGGCTTGGTGAGCTGCAGCATATTCATCTCCCTCTCGAGTCAGAACACCAAGTTGTTGAATTGCAGCTTGATGTTGAGTAGCTTCATCCTCCAGAGTTAATTGAGCAAGTTTCAATTCTTCTTGAAGACGGGCAATTTTCGCTTGCAACTCAGCAACTCTTCTTTCTTTTTCTTCAGCAACAGATAACAATGTTCCTACTTTGGAGTTGTACTCAACGGACTTGGCAGTAAAAGTATCCAAGAGAATTTGGAAGTTAACTTTCTCAACTACGGCCTCTTGAGACATCCGTTCAAATTCAGCTTTCACCAGGAGCTCTACCTCTCCCTTTCTTAGCTCTTTGTAGCTCTTAACTGAAGTCTCCAATTCATCTAATATATGATCAAGGAAAGTAGCCTGAGCTTCATCCCCTTGGCTGCGGATGGCATTAATCAAGTAAGAGGTTGGACCTCTAACTATAGAGAAATCAGCTTCTTCCTTCTCTATCACCCTATCTATTAAGGGTCCCAAAAGTTAAAAAAAAGCTGGTAAAAGAGCTGATGACAAATTGATTGGTGGCCAAAGCACCCGGAGTAGCAGCGACTCCTGTTGATGATGAAGCAGTAGGACGTTCAGCCACTTGGACGGGAGGCTCTTTAAATAAGGGAGCTAAAGTAGAGCTGGTCGCTCTTCCTGGTTGTTCCTCTGCAAAAACAGATAAACTTTATCATTTTGTCTGTCATTTGCAGCTATTGAAAAGATGAAAAGTAAAAGAAATCTTACCATGGCTTCGTTCAATGATGATTCGGTCATCAGCTGGCCCAGATTCCAGTCTAGCAGAAGTAGCCTCAGACATTACTGCCTGGCTACTGCCTGCCTCGGAGCCACCTGACAAATGGCGACTGCTGCTAGCTATCGTCGTTACAGGTACTATATCCGTGCACACTGGAGGAGCTGGAGAAGATTCGATTTCTGCATAGATCAAAGATAGAGATGTCAGCTATTAATCTATGAAAAGAAGATTGATAAATTCATTTTTACCTTTGGGATCAACAGTAGGAGTTTCCTCCAGGGCCACTTCCTCATTTGCAATCTTTTCGGGAGATACCTGCACCTCAACATCCTTTTCAGGATCCAAGGTGTCATCAGCTGCTTTGGGAGATATATGGACTTCAATGTCCTCTTCAGGATTCTGTGTCTCATCAACAGCTTCTGATGATGTACTCTCCTCACTATCCTCAGGAGCTTCTTCGCTGGCAGTTGCAGCGGCATGATCGGCATCTTCATGAAGATCGAAGTCGCAATCATTTAATGCCTCGATCATTAGACGATCCTCCTCTTCGCGGACTGTTCCTGGTGTGACAGGAAGCTGAGTTTCTACCGCTGGCGAAGAAGATCGTGAAGCTTCATCTTTCCTAGGCTCTGTAGCCTCATCTCTCTGTGCAGCCTCTCTCTGTTCAGTCTCCTCTCTCCGCTCTGGACTAGGTTCAGAGGCAGGAGTAGGAGATGACATAGTAATCCCAGCAGCGGCATTCACCACCACCGAGGACGGGATCACCTCTTTCTTTTTCTAATAGCCTGCTTCTTTCTATGAAGAGGCCTTTCTGGGCTCTCCACATCACAACATCAACCGTCTTTTGAATAGAAGTCGGCGTGATTGCCTCTTCTCGTTGAATTATCTCGGCCAGCTGCCGAGATTGTGATCTAGTAGTAACTTTCTCTGGTTGATCCAGGATAAGTTTCTTCTTTGCAGCTGGGGAAGAAGGTTCATCAATCCTTCTTTTTCTCTCTCGGGCCGGAGATTTAACAACTTTCAGAGAAATTCTCAGTGGTTGATTTACTTCCTCGGGAAGTTTGCTTCCCTGGAAGCTTCCAATGGCTCATCTACCGGTTCATGTTGTTCATCATTTGCTGGAGCTAGTGTAGCAGTGGCTCCTTTCTTCAGACGTGTCGCTGTTGCGAAGCTATCAATAAGACTAAAGTTCTCAGCAAATGTATTCGCTGCCGTATAAAACAATGAATATGTGTATAACATTCTAGGGCCATTATCATTCTTGTTTGGCATCGAGAACACTGTCATAGTGTCTCGAGCGTTGTAGTAGGCCCATGCTCTCGCACCATCAATCAAGTACCCCTTTCCTTGTAGGCAAGTTATGGCGTTGCCTACATGGAATTGGTCGTAACCAAATTGACGAGCGAAGTGACTCGGCAGATATGGTTCCAGATAGCACTCCTTCTCAAATCTGTATACCAAATGCGATGGTCTGATCGCCTTCAGCCAGTCAAAAGCTGCTCGACCCAGTGGCTGCCTCCCCAGATCAACCAGATTTGTTGCCATGAATTCGTAACCAGCTGGAGGAGCGAAGCTATAAAATTCCATCCCTTGCCAAGGTTCAAGGCACGTCTGCAGTCTTTCAGACTAACGCACACCCACTTGCTTCAGGAGAATCTACGCAGAAAGCTGCCGCTAACTGCCCCCATGTCGGGGTTCATCAGAGATGGATGATGCAGAAGCAACCACCCGAATAGATAGGTGTAGGGCAACTCCAGCCTAGGGAAGTTCCCTTTCTCACCCCTTCATTTGATCATGGAGTCGACATACAGACGAAGACCTGCATTTATTCTACAAGTCATCGCTGATAGCAAATCCATCCGGTAGCCGAAGACTAACCGGACGGCAGCAAAGAGTACGCCGCGGTAGAAGCGGTCCATGGCGCTTGCCCCAGGTACAACAAATCGACGGAGCCAGTATGTCAAAAATCCTGCCAGCTGAGCTTCTTGTGACATGGACCTGTAGCCCATTCTTATAAAGCTTTCAACAAAATCTCCGGGCTTGAGCGGAGGGTATTGGTGTTCATCAGTAACTT
>JANAVB010023508.1:0-29818 GCA_029216955.1 Iris pallida | reverse complement strand
TATATATACAAACAGATATAACATATATGTATATATATTAGAATACATATATATAAAGAAAAATAATATATATAATACTGTACATACTATATAAAGTTTTATATATAATAAAATATATATATACAGAATATATATATCTATATATATTATTATATATATATATATAATATATATATATATAATATATATATATATAATATATATATATCTATATATATCTATATATATATATATATATATTATCTATCTTAAATATATATATATATATATATCTATATATTCGATTATATATTATATCTATTATATTATATATTTATATATATATACTACTAGAGATACTATCTATCTCTATATAATATATATTATAAACATAAAAATAAAACAAAACAAAAAAAGAAAAGAAAAAGAAACAAACACAACACAGGGGCCGAACTCGGCCCTATGGGTCGGGTTCCCTGACTGGTCGAGCTGGCCAGGGGGTCAGCCCACGGCTTTATTAGGGTTAGGTTTTTGTTATTTTATTTAGGTTTTAGTTTAAATAACAGTAAACCCGATAATCGAAACTGTTCCTGACAGTTTGGGACACAGAGTCTAATGTCGGGGTTTTACGACCGCACGAGTATGATTCGTGTGTCCAAGCACTGGACTAGGGTCCTCGTGTCCTGGCGAACCACATACGTTGATTCGAGACTTGCACGAAACGTTTGGACGCTGCAACTTACGTGTCCGATTCCACAGAGGGGTTTCGAGAGCGTAGACGGCGAGGAGGCAGCGTGGTCGCGGCGGAGTGGTGGCGACGCGTTCGTCTTGGCAAGGCGCATCGATTGATGGTGGTTGGGGGCGGTGACGCTCGTCGTGGGGGCTGGACGAGAGTTCGCCAGATTTAGGGTTAGGGTTTAGGCTGTCGGGACGATTGTGGGTGGCTGGGGGGTTAGTGTGGTGGTCGAGTTGAGGGAGTGAGGGGGTCTTTATAGGGGGGTCGAGTCGGTCGAGGGCTGTCGTGCTGGCCGAAAATGGCGGGATCAGTGAGTCGGCGGTCGTTGGACAGTCGGGGGGGGGGGGGGGGGGGGCAGCCTGGTCGTTGGGGGTGGGTAGATTTAGGTTAAGCATTAGGGTCCCTAGACTTTAGGTAATTCAAACTGGTCCCTAAAGTAGATAAATACAAATAATTTTGCATAACTAAAATATAATAATTTACAATTTGCAAACTGTATATTAACAATTTAATAAATTGCATAATGATAAAAATATCTAAATATTACAGAATGATATTAAAATATTTAAAATTAAGCAAAATAATATTTTAGTTTTAAAACTCATTTAAAAATTCTAGAAAATTCCTAAAAATCATACTAAATATTTTAAGGCTAAATATACATCAATAATTAATTAACACTAATTAAATAAATTTTGAAAAAAACAGGGGCTTACAAGTTTTTCCTCCTTGAAAAATTTTGTCCTCAAAATTCACAAGGATTGAAGACCCTACAATTTTCCTAACATAGCAAGCAATGCAATCAAATGACTAAGGCCATGATCGAAACTAACCTCATATCAAGCGGGAACGGGTGGTTCCCTCACACGGTTGGATCGAACAAGTAAGGGTATCTCCCTCATGTCCGACTCCCTCTCCCAAGTAGATTCATCCGGAGAGTGACGGCTCCAACTACTCGTACTAAGGGTATACCTGTTCCTCAGCCTCTTCTCCTTCCTGTCTAATATCTCACTGGCTGCTCAGAAACTGTAAGGCTCGGTCCGACCTCCAACTCTGAATGATCTAGCAAATGACTGGGTCTGGAACATATCTCCTCAGCTGAGATACGTGAAGACATCGTGATCTCCTGCTAGGTTGGGTGGAAGTGCAACCCTGTAAGCTACCTCTCCAATCCTGCCAGTATCTCGAACAGCCCGATGTATCTGGGGCTCAGCTTCCCTTCTCGTGTTCGAACCGGATCGACCTCTAGTAGGTGATATCTTCACTAGCACCATTCACCGTCTGCGAACTCCATCGGTCTGCGACTAGCATCAGTCCAGTGTTTCTCTTCTGCCTGTCCTGAGCTACTCTGAGCCTGTCTCTGATCATCCCGACCTTCTCTGCTGCATCCGTGATCATCTCTAGCCAAAGCATAACTCTGTCTCCGACATCGTCCCAAAAAGCGACGTGCGCAGCGTCGTCTATATAGCGCCTCGAAAGAGACATACAGATACTGGCTTGGTAGCTGTTGTTGTATGAAAACTCTACCAAGTGCAGATCGCTTTCCCCAAGATCCTCCAAAGTCCTACGCAGGTCCTCAGCATATCCTCCAGTATCTATATCGTCCTCTCGGATGCCCATCTGTCTGCGGGTGGTACGCTGTACTGAACTGAGCCTACTGCCCAACTCCTCCTGCAAGCTCCTCCAGTAGTGGGACTGAATCTTGTCTCTGTCGTACGATGCTCACTGGCACTCCGTGTAAGCGAACTATCTGCTACATGTATAGCTCTGCCAACTTCTCGGTGGAAAGCCCCCTTGAAGGGTATGAAGTGCGCACACTTCGTCAGCCCTGTCCACGATGACCCAAATGGCATCCTTCCTTCCTTGGGAACGAGGAAGCCCTGAGACGAAGTCGATCGTAATATGTTCCCACTTCCACTCGAGAATGGGTAACGGCTGCAACAAACCAGCTGCCCTCTGGCGCTCCACCTTGACCCTGGCAAACTATTCTCGAGATAAAATATGATACATCCCTCTTCATCCCGTGCCACCAAGATGTCCCGCAAGTCACGATACATCTTGTTAGCACCAGGGTGAATAGAATATCTCGATCGGTACGCCTCCTGCAAGACTGCCTCTACCAGCTCTCCCTTCAGCACCCACAACCGCTGCCATGCCTCAAGGATCCATCCTCTGCTACAGTGAAGTCATCCAGCAATCCAGCTAAAGCCTGGGCTCGAAGTCTGCGAAGGCTCTCATCTGTAGACTGTGCCTCCCAGATCTGCTCCATCAAACCTGACTGAATGTCAAGCGCCATCATCTGTATCACTGATCCTGGCCGAACTAGCTCGATACAGAGCTTCTCCAATCTTCCCACAAATGCCGATCTATCATCAGATACCATGCCATCGGATGCCTGCTCAGCGCATCCGCCACCACATTTGCCTTTCCGGGGTGATACTGTAAATCGATGTCGAAGTCTTTCATAACCTCCAACCATCATCTTTGTCTCATGTTCAGCTCTTTCTGCGTGAACACATACTTCAAGCTTTTATGGTCTGTAAAGATTTCACATGCTCTCCGTATAAGTAATGTTTCCATAACTTGAGTGCAAAGATTACCGCAGCTAACTCTAGGTCATGGGTAGGATAATTCCGCTCATGAGTTTGTAATTGCCTAGATGCATAAGCAATCACTTTCCTATGCTGCTGTAGGACACATCCTAGCCCCTTTCCTGAAGCATCGCTGTAAATGATGAAACCTCCAGAACCTGAAGGTAATGTCAGAACTGGAGCGGTCGTCAGCCTCCTCTTCAGCTCCTCAAATGCTGCCTGGCAGTCCTCTGACCAAATGTACTCTGCGCTCTTCCGCGTCAGCTTCGTCATGGGTTCAGCTATCCTAGCAAAGTCCTGGACGAACTTTCTATAATAGCCTGCTAAACCCAGAAAGCTCCTGATCTCTGAAACTGACGTCGGAGCCTTCCACGTCTCAACTACAGCATCTTCCTGGAATTCACCGAGATTCTCTCTCCAGTAACTACATGGCCGAGAACTCCACTCGGTCTAAAAAGAACTCGCACTTTGGCAATTTGGCAAACAATCTCTCATGCCTCAGAATCTCCAAAACTATCCGTAAGTGCTCTGCATGCTCCTCCGGCATCTTCGAGTATATCAGGATGTCGTCGATAAACACTATAACAAACTTATCCAGATACTGGTGAAATATCTTATTCATCAAATTCATAAAGACAGCTAGCGTATTTGTGAGACCAAATGGCATCACCAGAAACTCGTACTGTCCATACTTCGTATTGAATGCCGTCTTCTGGATGTCTGCTGCCCTGACCTTCACCTGGTAGTACCCGGATCTCAAGTCTATCCTGGAAAACACTTTCACCCCACTCAACTGGTCGAACAAATCACCTATCCTGGACAGAGGATATTTGTTCTTAATGGTGATGGCATTCAAGGCCCGGTAGTCAATACACAATCGAATTATACCATCCTTCTTAGGCACAAAGAGCACTGGCGCTCCATATGGAAAAGCACTAGATCGAATGAAACCCTTTTTCAACAGGTCATCAATCTGCTCTTTCATCTCTACGGCCTCCTTGGGATTCACTCTATAGCAAGCCCGGGATACTGGTGATGAACCCGACACTAAATCTATAGTGAACTCCACGTCTCTGTCAGGCGGAAGTACTGGAAGATCCTCTGGGAATACATCCATAAACTCCCTAATGATAGGGTGTGGCGGTGCTACATCCCCAACTGTCGCACAACAGTTCGGCTCTAGGCTGATCTTCGGCCCTGTCCTCCTAACACTGAATGGTGCTGTGCCTGGGGGACTAAACAAAATACTACCCTCATGACAGTCTATAGATGCATGGGCATAGCTAAGCCAGTCTATCCCCAATATGATATCATAAACGGAGAGTGGCATCACAAAGAATCGTCCCCTGATCTCTCTCGGCTATAAAAATAGAGCATCTATAGATAGCTCTAATAGGTACTGGTCCTCCTCCCGTCATCACTCTACTAATCTCCGCAGTAGGTATAGCTACTAGATGGTGTTTATGCATAAACTCCAATGATAGGAAGCTATGAGATGCACCAGAATCAAACAAGCATAGAGCTAGAAAAGTATGCAAATAAACATGACCTGTGATGACGCCAGCTAAGTAATCTGGCTCCGAAATCTGCTCCGGCTCCGGCTCAAGGGCTAGGCTATAAGTCTTCCCCTGAGGTCCCTTCTGCTGCTGCAGATGCTGCCCAAACCTCTGCTGCTGAGTCGGAAGCGGCCCTCTAGTCTTCGCTACTGGGCACTCTCGAAGCTGATGGGTGGGAGACCCACAAGCCAAACACTGACCCAACCTCTTCCTACAGACGAAAGAGTCATGGCCTACCCTCTTACAGAAAGTACACAAGGTTCCCTTCTGCAGCTGTCGGGGTCCCGGGGCTCTAACTGGCGGGGTCTGATAATGTGGTGTAGGGGGACGATATGTCTGCTGGTGCAGCGTCGGTGCTCTCTGCTGGAAAGCCTGACGCTTGGACGTTCCCTCATGATGTACAGAAGCCGGCCTCTTGCTAGACAGAAGACGCTCCTCAATGCTCCGGGCCAACTCTAGGCTCTGGTAGTAGTCAGTCGTACCGTTCGCCACTATAAGAATGCTGATGTCTGGAACTAAACCATGGCAAAACCTACGCGTCATCTCCTCTGGGTCTGCAACTAGACTAGGAGCGAAATGGCTCAAGCGACTAAAATCTGCCGCATACTCATCAACAGAACGGTTCCCCTGCTGGATGTTCTGGAATCGTAGCCCCATGGCTACTCTAGCAGTGGTCGAGAAGAATTTCTTCTTGAACTAGGTCTTGAACAGATCCCAAGTGACCCTCCCTCTCGCAAACAACGGCTCATTTCGGAACCAGAATCCTGCCAAGTCTATCAGCAGAAATCTCGCTGCCTCGACCTGGAGGTCATCCGGCATCCTAACTCTAAGGAGCTTCCTCTCTACCGAGTCTAGCCAGTCATCTGCTACTACTATGCCCTCAGTCCCTGAGAACTCCTTGGGGTTCAGACCCATGAAGTCCTTGATCATCCCCGCTCTCTGCCGTGGCTCTACAGGTGGTGGGACCACGGTACGTTCCTCAAAACGCTCTATGCTCTGGCGGAGTAGGGTAGTCTACTCCTGATGGGTTGTTAGGAACCCCTGGATCAGAGTGAGCAGTTGGTTTCCGTCGAGTGTGACAGAAGCCTGGGTAGATATAGATAGGTGGTGGTGGGAGTATCGGGTCCTGCTGGGACTGCGATGTGGAAGGTGGTGGAGGCATCTGGGTTGGTGGATTTGTGGAGTGGAAGAATGTGGTAGGTAGAGGTGGAGGTGTATCAGTCAACTGGTCAGCTGACTGGATGGGGAGGTGCCATCTCAGGTGACATACTGTGAAGAACGAGTAAGCACCATCTAATTACAATAAAAAGGAATTTATAAGGACTTGTTAAAGTAAGCAATCATAGACAAGGAAAGCTAATTATAATAGCAAGCATGTGATGTATTTCCTATGTTGCAATCCTAGCATTCCTCTAGGTGTTCTAAGCGTCATTCCTAATGTTGTCTAATTACCTTAAGTTCCTAATTGCAGGCATGTTTGGTACAATAATGTAACCAAATAATTTAGTCTCGACCTGCATGGGCCACCACTAAAAATATGTCACGACCCGCTACCCAAATTGTTGGGCCGGGCCGAGTCATGTCCAGCCTGCGCTTGAGATGAAGTACAGTAAGCTGTTCTAGAGATCACAAGATAAGACTAAATGTGCTAACAGTTCTATAAGTGAATAAAAGTCATAAGTGCTTTAAACACAAAAGTCGTCTCATATAGTAATAAGTCCAAGTACAAGTCTGAAATGTAAAACTGGATACATGTCCAGTTACAAAATACGTAGTCTAATACATGACTACACTAAATATCCCAAGCAACTACGCAAACTAGACGAGTTTCCCCGTAGGAACAACCTCGTATGGCAAAGCCTGGTCCTCGGCAGTATCTCCATAATATGAGTCACAGAGCAACTCCTCCTCAGTAAGGATACCTACAACGTTATCCTGTCAGGACGGGAGCAAGTACTGATTCTAGCAAGCTAAATATATGAAGCATGAACAGGGATGAAATAAACTGGAATCATGGCATATCATGGTTTAATGGTTCTTTTTAGAAATGACAGCATATAGTTTAAAAGTTTAAAACCGTAGTATGTACGTGAATCGGTCAATAGGTGAATAGGATGTACAGCGGCACATATCAAGTTTTTCTGGCATGCACATACGTGCACGAACGGCATCGGTGTATATCCATACACAAACGTGGGATCAGAACATACGACAATGTCACATATAGAATATTACCGAGCGCGGTAAATACATACGGAGAAGGGGGTCATGTTCACGTACAATACTAACAGTTTTCCCTTAACCTGTTATTTAAACATGTGAGAGATATGAGATACTGTCTAAACATGGTAGAGACTAAAAGTAATACAACATATAAAGTTCTAACTTGCTACCCCAAGGATCAGCATTTAACATGGTTGGTAAATCGCAGTTTATTGTTATAGCAGTATGTAAAGTTCATAGAAAGTACTTGCCTCTAGCAAAGCAAGCTACGATAAAAGTACTATAGATGTCTGGTAACTCGTCACTGTAGAAATAAATACATAAACTTAGTTTTACACTAAGCTAAAACGCTAAGACACTAATTGGTAAAACACGACTTGTGACTGAGCACCTAGCCAAAATGATGTCTTTAGCATAGGAGACCAATGTGGGGTGACACACTACTATAACTAACTTTCTAGGGTCTTTACACTAGTGAGGGTGAGGTTCATACGGCTATAACTCAAAATAACACAAAAAGTTGCAAGTCGTAATTATTCAATAAATAAATCAAATAAACATTGTGTTCCAATAATTTTTGATAGAAATTTTACAAAAATAAAGTACCAAAATGAAGTACCAAAATGATCCTTGTTAATTATATAAATTTATTATAATTTTGCTGGAATTTATTAACCAGTACAAGTATTTTATAAAAATCAGTTTTCCTAAGTACACAGAAAATGAGTTCTGGTTTCATATGCCAAAACAGTGGCAAAACTGTAAATTAAATACTATAAAAATTATGATAAATTAGCAAAATTAACATAATATCAAAATACTATTTTTCTAGAATTTTAGCAGTAATTAAAGTACTTTTAGAAATCCAAAAACAGCATGGCACACAATTGAATTTAAATAATTAATTATCTGCGTATTTTGTCCATGTACATAATTTGAACCAGAGTTCAAATACAGGACCCAATGCCATGAATCAAGTCCAATATGACTTATACAGGTCTTGAATGTGTGAAAATACATTTGGGCCCAAAAACCCATGCTAGGCTTGGACACCAAATGGTTGCAGTAATTAAAATACAAAAAAATACAAAGAGGTAAAAATACATAATAAATATTAATATTTTAATAGGGTAGAATTTTACATAGTAGCCATAAAAAATATGATAAGTAATATTTACATATATTAAAAATATACATATGTATAATATTACGTAAATTACTTAGGCTAAATAGTTATGTATATATACATATACATATATAACATATATGTATATATAGAAAATACATATATATACATAAAGAAATAAATATATAATATTATATAATACTGTACATATGTATATAACAGTATTTATATATATAATAAAAAAATATGCATACGGAAATACATATATAGATATATATAAATATATATATATATATATATATATATATATATATATATATTTTTATATATATATATATATATATATATAAACATAAAAATAAAACAAAAAGAAAAAGAAAAAGAAAACAAACACAACACAGGGGGCTCGAACATCGGCCCTATGGGTCGGGTTCCCTGACTGGGTTGGGCTGGCCAAGGGGTCAGCCCACGGCTTGTGTTAGGGTTAGTTTTTTGTTTATTTTATTTAGGGTTTAGTTTAAATAACAGTAAACCCGATAAATCGAAACTGTGTCCTGACAGTTTGGGACACAGAGTCTAAGTGTCGGGGTTATTTACGACACGCACGAGTATTGATTCGCGTGTCAAGCAATGAACTAGGGTCCTCGTGTCCTGGCGAACCACATACGTTGATTCGAGACACGCATGACACGTTTGGACGCTGCAACTTACGTGTCTGATTCCACAGGGGGGGTTTCGAGAGCCGTGGACGACGGAGGAGGCAGCGTGGTCGCGGCAGAGTGGTGGCGACGCGTTCGTCTTGGCCGGGCGCGTCGATTGATGGTGGTTGGGGGCGGTGACGCTTGTCGTGGGGGTTGGACGAGAGTTCGCCGGTGTTAGGGGTTTAGGCTGTCGGGGCGGTTGTGGGTGGCTGGGGGGTTGTAGTGGTGGTGGTCGAGTTGAGGGGAGTGAGGGGGTCTTTATAGGGGGGTCGAGTCGGTCGGGGGCTGTCGTGCTGGCCGAAAATGGCGGGGTCAATGTGTCGGCGGTCGTCGGGCAGTCGGGGGGGGGGGGGGCAGCCTGGTCGTCGGGGGTGGGTAGATTTAGGTTTAGCATTAGGGTCCCTAGACTTTAGGTAATTACAAACTGGTCCCTAAAGTAGATAAATACAAACAATAATTTACATAACTAAAATATAATAATTTACAATTTGCAAACTGTTATATTAACAATTTAATAAATTGTATAATGATATAAAAATAATTCTAAATATTACAGAATGATATTAAAACATTTAAATTAATTGTAAAATGATATTATAGTTTTTAAAACTCATTTAAAACTCATTTAAAAATTCTAGAAAAATTCCTAAAAATCATACTAAATATTTAAGGCTAAATATGACATCAATAATTAATTACACTAATTAAATAAATTTTGAAAAAAAACAGGGGCTCACACTTTTCCTTCTTAAAAGCATGTTTAAGTAAAACTGGAAGCAAGTGTTGCATAATCATATGATAGTCATGCGATTTGAGCCCCCTTAGCTCTGGAGGATGGATAGTCACCAAATTACTCAAGTTAGAGGAAAACCCTGTAGGCAATTTTAAATCTTTCAAGCAACGACAAAATTCTTCCTTTTCCTCCTTAGTTAAGGCATATGACGCCTTTGGCATTGAAGTTTTTCCGGTGTCTTTTTCTTCTACTAACCACAATTTCTTGTTGATGCCCAATTTCTTTAAATCTTTTCGTGCCTTCAACCCATCTTTTGCTTTTCTAGTGACATTCATCAACATGCTTAATAAGTGATCAGTGACATTCTTTTTAGTATGCATGACGTCAATGTTATGGCGAATCTCAAAAAACTTCCAGTATGGCAAATCAAACAAAATTGACCTTCTCGACCACGGAGGTGTAATAGTGGAATTAACATCCATATTGACATCTTCATCGACCCCAACCTTGCATTTTTACCAATGTTCTTACTCTTTTTTCTTTTGTCGGTGACTCTACTAAGCCCTTGCCCATCATTACTCTTAAGAATTTCAGAAATTCGTTGTTCAACTTCTTCACCAGATAATCGTCGTGGAGGTGGCCGATGATCTACGGACTTGTTGAATCTTTATCATTTCTAAACTTGTGGTCGGACCTTAAAAATCGACGATAGCCTCGATAACATATTTTATTTGAGTCTTCAAGATGCTCAGAGTCAACATCATCGGCGCATACTGGACAAGCCTTATAGCCATGAATATTGCACCCAGATAGTGTTCCATATGCAGGTAAATCGTGGACCCCCCATATCAATATTGCTTTCATTGTAAAAGAGGTTTTAGTAAATTCGTCCCACGTCATACACCATTTACCCATAGCTCTTTCAATTCATCTACAAGTGGTTCTAGAAACACATCGATATGTTTGCCTGGTGATTTGGGCCCTGATATTAATAAAGTCAACAATGAGAACTCCTTTTTCATGCACAAAGATGGTGGAAGATTTAAAGGTGCTACAATCACCGGCCAACAACTATAACTGCTGCTTTGAGTTCCATGTGGGTTAAAGCCATCAATTGATATTGCGAGCCGTAAATTTCTAGCCTTAGCAGCAAAATATGGCCAATTGACATTGACTGAATCCCATTGACCTGAGTCGCATGGATGTCTCATTAGATTTTCATCGGTTTTTGCCTTAAGGAATGCTAAAGAATCTCTTTAGCCTTGGGATCAACGGAAAATATTTCACAAATTTGCTGGCTCTTTTTTGACACCTTTTTTTTACCTCAGAGTCATGCTCAAAGACAAGCTTATACCTGCTGACTCCACATTTGGGACACATATGATGTTGATTATATTCCTTCCAATTAGGATGCAACCATTTCTGCATGCATGTATGGTTTCATATTTCATTCCCAAGTCCTCGATCATGTTCTTCATTTGTAGATAATTTTGGGAAGATTGCAGTTTTCTACAAATAAAGACTTTACCCAATCCAATATAGCAGTCACACTATTCCCAGTCAAACTGTATCGTGTTTTCAAATTCTGTAACTCGATAATAGTAGACAACATTGTCTTACCCTTAGGACAACTATTGTACAGAGGTTGTGTTGCCATCTCCTTATATTTTTTGTATTTTCTACTCTCATTCATCTCGGTCTCAACACCAACAGTTTGATCGCCTCCTACTCCACCTTCAAGTGTAATATTCATGTCTTCTAACTCGTGCTCATTCCTCCAATTGTTCATATTGAAAACATGATCAACAAGTTCCTCCATCATAGGCTGGTCAGCTTCTTTGATTGGGTCGGATTTTATTGTTGTAGACTTCTGGCCCATTAGATTTTCTCTATGTTGATCCCATAGCACATAGCTCTGATCATACCATTTGACAACAAATGAAAGCTGATTAAATCAAGCTCTATGTGTCCCTTCGAGTTTCTACATCGAACACATGGGCATAAAAAACGGTCTTCTCCGTTAGCATTCTCCTTGACAAATTTCACAAATTGTTTGACACCTTCAATATATTCTAAGTCCCCCCGTTTGCTCATCCATGACTTGTCCAAAGGCATTTTCTATACCAAATTTTTTTTATAAGATAAATCTGTAGAAAATAAAAACAAATGAAGTAAATACTCAATAAAGTCATAGGAAAAATATAAATTAAGGATCTCCAAGATGTATGACATGAGAAATAAATTAAATTATTTGAATACTTATAGAGATTAACTATTTATGCAAGCAAATCTCAATTTTTTTTTTGTAAATATGTGATACTTTTCAGTGGCGCAACATGTGCCTCATAAGTTTGCAAATGGACAAAGTACAGTTTATAGTATTAGCCGATACCGATTTCAGACAGCCAATACCAATACGGTTCGGCATGTCCTAAAATAAAGAAGAAAAAGAAAGTTACTTCAAAATCAAAAGAAGAAAAAGAAGAAAAAGAAGTTACCTCAAAATCAAAAGCTTCCACATACCTATACTTTATATATCACTTCTCAACAACTAAAGTCCCAAAATAAATCAAATAGTATCGCGTAAGCTTCAATCAAATCGGAATGACCAAATTTCTCTTGTATACTCCTTGTTTAGACCAACCTCCCTTCTCAAATCTTCTTCCTAACAGTTCTTAGCAACCTGATGCAACTCTCTAAGCCTGTCATAGTGCTAGTCAGGACCTAGTTCAACATGACAACATCCTCGAGCATTATAGGTTACGGTAATAAAAAACACACCTACATTTCACCTGTATGTTGTTGTTTTTTTTCTTATTTCAGTCCAGGGGCTTTTCTTATTGACAACTATAGGACTTTAATTGACAACATATTGTGTCAACAAATAAATCCTTTGATTTTTCAGCTGGTCCCTGCACATATTCTTATGTTATAACTGGGCTCCCTATAGTACGGGGACTTGTGAGGCTCAAGATTTACAATTTTACATAGCAATTACAGTCATGTATTTTGTTATAACTCTTCTATAAACGAGTTTGATGCCTTTACTATACGTAAATATCAAAAGTTGTTCAAACATGACTTCAATCTTGTAGACATTCTCTTGTTCCAACATAACTTTATGAAAGATCATATATAACCGTTTCATCTTTAAAAAAATGCTGCAACTAGATTATACAACCTCTTTGTTTATGTAACAAGATAGAAATTTTCGTTTAAGATAAGGGCAAGTCCAAACAACCATTACAAGTTAGGCTAGAAATCAATTGGACTTGAAACTTATACCAGGAGTTGGCTTAAATTCGACATAAATCTGACAACACTTGGATGCTATTCTATATGTATGAAGTCTCATAAGTTTGACAAAACTTATATCAGAAGTTGGCTTATATTAGGACTTGAAACTTATATGATTCTTTTTATTACAACACTTGGATGCTATTCTATATGTATGAAGTCTTTTGATCGTGTTTCACGCCAACTCCTTTCATTTTTGCCATGAATACTTGTATGATGAGGAAACTTGTGTTTCCAAGTTATCATCACTATATATCACTCTAAGTCTGATAAAAAAATGTTTTGCTACATTAAGGTGCGGATATGAGGAGGATATATGCCATCCTTTTCTGCAATGTTGCGAAGGAATCCTCGGACTTCAAAAGGTCGAGGTAAGTTATGGATTGCATTATACCGACCCAAGGTTGTAATTGATAGTGTAAATATGAAGATGTTAACTTTCCTGATAGCATCCAATACAATTAACATACTTTTCTATTATCTTCCGATAAATAGGGTAATACTGGTATCGACAGGTGCACTTACATTACAAAAGTGTAAATAGACATCACACTCATGCAAAAGTAGTCCAAAATAAAATTTGGTTGCATCTCTCTATCTAATTTAATATTGACTAACGTTACAATATGCTCGATGTTCGAGGGGAATTTGCACATGATAGTAAACATCTAAAGGTTTTGATCCTATGGAGGTATGATCATAGGATGGAACTCAAGATATTTCAAACTAATTGGTGAATGGAAAGGTTCTTTTGTGATCTTAGTTTTATCAGATTGGTAGATCAAGTCCAGTTCACTATCTCATCAGTTTATGGTCCATGTCTTCGGTATCTCAGATCAGAACTCGGGAACTTGATTATGTTATATCTATTTTCCATGGTACTTGGTTAGTTTCCCATATTCGAAGTACAATCAGAAAGTTCTAATGGATTTTTTTAGAAAGCAAAAAAATGATGTTCCATTGACAGCTAGAAACTTTATGTTGTCCAACAAAAGAGACGATCCAATTCACAGATTCATGTTTCTTCGAATAAGATGGTTAATTTCTGCTATCTATGTTTGGGAGAATCAAAGTCACTTGGTGTCTAACTTTCTAAGATCTGTGTATATAGGAAGAATCAAAGTCACTTGGTGTAAATTGGAGGAAAACGAAAACAAAAATTATACTACTTAAATATATATGGAAAAATTACGCATACATAAGAGAGAGGCATGATGAAATTCAAAAATTAAACAAAAAAAAGAAATAGAAAGAACAAACCCTTCCTTGATGGATGATGCCAAGCCCTCCAAACCCTTTTCAGCCCTGAGTTGCGAATCCTTCCTCGATGGCGATCTTCGAACCCTTCGTAGATAGAAATCTTAAAACCCTAGATGACGACCTTAAATCCCTTCATATATGGAGATTTTATACAGGTTTGAAGCTCTGTGATTGGTGAGATCTTCAAACCCTTCCTCTAGCGATCGTAGGAGATTGAAATTGATTGATTCGGAGGAGATTGAAATTGATTCGGAGGGAGATTGAAATATTGGAGAAGAAAACTGCGAGAAATATGAGGGGGAAAAGGTTTGGTTATATTGTACTGCAGGAAATATGAGGGGGAAAAGGTTTGGTTATATTGGAACATTTAGGTTCGGCTATATTTAGTAATTGCTTAAGATGCACATGGATGCAATCTCAACTTGGAACATATTTGGAACACTAAAAAGGTGTATTTTAATAAAATAAAATTATAAAAAGTAAAATAAAATATATTAGGAACGTTTTTTTGCTGCGAAACATATTTAATATGTTCCAAAACCTAGGAACAAAAAATAAGTGTTTCAGATTGAAAAATATCTAGTGTTTCTAATTTGCCATTTTGGTGTAGTGCTCGTATTGCTTTATTATGTCCCTAATTGTCCCATGTTTTAGTTGCTAAATAATAGAGATGCTTATGTTGGCTAATGTTGAGATGAATAAGATATGAACATTGAACTGGTGATTGAATAACACTTAATCTTTTAATGTGAATTGATGCCTGAGAATGAATTGATAACATTGTCCCTTATGTTTAATGCCGTTGAAACCCTTGAATAATGAGATTCCTTGTGAATGTACATGAGAATGAACTGGAAATACTATTAACACCAGGAAATGAATGAGAAATGTCCCTATGAGAAATGAATTATTGTTTGTTCCTTATGGAAAGGAATGATGTGAGAAATGTTGTGATGCGATGAAATGTGAAAATGAAATTACGAGGCTTGGGATCATGGATATCACCAAATGTAAACAATGTGAATGATGAAATGATTAGTCGTTGAACGCGGCTCAAAATTGAGATGAGATATTAAATTGTTGGCTTTGCTTACATCAACCTGGGACGTTAGGGGACCGATTCGGCCTAGGAGGAAATATTGGTCGTGCTATGGTGGCACGAGGTATTATGGGACATTCGGCTAGGCATGCAACCTACCCTGGAATGGTGCATCGTAATACCGGTTAGAAAGTCCTTTATGGTGCAGTTTCACCAACGACCATGTAGTCAGGATGCATGCTAATGAATATTTTGTGCAGGCAGAGTAAGTATATCATATTATCCTATATTTTTATGCAGGTGTGAAGGAGTCGACTATCGGTAAGAAATCACTTAAATGTGATATGGTTATTTACATGTTGTATTCAACTTGACCGCTTAACATGTCATCAATAATGATAAGATGTTGCCTTATCAGAGTATTGTCATAACCTGTTGAACGATAACACCAAGTATGCTATGAAGATGCCTTTTTATGCTTATTACTATAACATGATTAGCTTGTTAACCTACAATGCTGCCTTAAAGATGCCTCTACATGAACACTGCTAAGAACATGTTAACATGCTTTACAATGTTACTGCTTGTGAACTGTAAACTGATTTAGGCCCCAAATAGAAAGATCACTCTAATAAATGTTTACTCATATGACTACTTAGTGTTGGTTTAGACGAGTGGGCTGGTTCTACTCGCCAGTACATAGATGATGTACTGACCCACGTTGTAGGCACTCTTTTTAGGTGCTCGTGCTTGGGAAGCCTAGTACACGAAGATTGGCATGATGGGTCCCGTGACATCGAAGATTTGTTGGGCATGCAGACGCTCTCTTTGTAAAAGATAATGTCTTCTGTTTATAAAGGATATAATGTATGGAATATTGTAGTCAGTTGTACGAGTGAGTTGCAAGCCACATATCCAGTTGTAAGTGTATGTATCAAGTATCAATGTAAGCCTTATGGCATGAGTTTTAGTTGGCTATCAAATGTACAATGAGATGTGTTGTAACTTTGCATTCTATTGCAAGTCTTATACTCTTTTTCAATTATCAATAAAGACGGCTTATTTCTACATATCTTTATGCAATTTTAAGTTATCTGCTTATTTTTGCTGCTATAAATCAATAATATATTATATTCAATAAGAAAGATATGTCCTCAATTTGTTTGCTTGTGCCACTACGATGTGTTCCTATTTGAAGATTACCAATTATGTACCATCTTTGTCTTGTACAAGTGCAATACCAGACTTGTACGATATCACGTCCAAGCGAGGACGATCGATTCCAAAAGATAAATGCGAGGACAAGTGACTCTGCAGAATTGGGACGTGACATATTGGTATCAGAACACGACTTTACATCTTTGGAATCTTATTTGATTCGTTTCAAATCAAAATTGTATATGTGATTTACCAAAGTTGCTTCCACGATTACTCAACGTTGCTTCCGCGATTAAATCAAATATTGCTTCCGCGATTATCCTGATGTTGTTTCTGTAATCATTCCAAGTTGTCTCATGACTAAAAAGTTTTTATTGATCCTCTTGGCTATTCACTATATATTCCATACAATAAGTAATGACTCAATGTCATAGTATGTTATGTTGTGAATGATGTTCAAAATGTGGGAATAGAAAAGAGTTATCATGTGTGCTGTAACGTGTTTGAGAATTGCATGTTACGTTGGAAAAGAATTGTGAATGAAACAATTGATGGATGAGTTCAACAGAATTGATGAGTTGACTCATGTGTGGTGGCTTGTGATTTGAGACCCTGAGATGTTGGCTTTGTGTTGTGATCAGTTAGATCACGATTGTCCGAAATAGATTTGAGTTCTGTATTGTTTAAGGATGGCTTCATTTCTAAGTGGTATATGTCTCTACCACTTCAGAATGAGACATATCGTGACCCTTTTCATCGAGTAGCAATGAGTCTATCTGTGAGCCTTAGGTAGTGCTGAGACTTAGCTGGGAGTCATGCCATATTTCTAGGTGACTCGAGTATCCCTTGACGGTGACGTTATGCTGGGTAGCGAGATTGTACGAATTGTAATGAGTGCCTTGGTTGGAAATTGCTCAGTCTAGCGATGATTCAGACTAGTCGGATGATTATTACACTGTGGAAAATAGATTTGGCAAGAGAATATTATGGCTTAGAACATTGAACGATAGTTGTGATTAGTTGGATGAAAATTTTACGTGGCTGTATATTTGGTTGATGATCTAAGAGTTTTGAAAATGTTGTCGGTGATTCGAATGAATATGTTGTAAAATTGTTCTTGATCCTAAGGTGTGATAGATGCTAATCCATCTTGATCACCAAAGAATAAAATCAGTGAAGTATGAGTTCGTGCTTGATGAGATGGATAGTCGTTGCATATGTGCATGCATGCTGAGGGATTGAATTATATCACAAAGGTAACAAGTAGTGACTCTGAATACTTGTGTCAAATAGAGAGTGGTTAATTGATGCATGAATTGTCGGATTGGATTCAAATGGATTACTCGACCCTTGTGGTATGAGATTATAAGAATATCCGTATAAGATTTTAATGGCTGAAAACGAATGCGATTGAGAATCACAAGATGTGTTGGATAATGTCGGTAGATGTGACGGTATGGATGACTATCGGTTGGGATATAGATTGATGGGTTATGACTTAGTGGTATAACTTTGTCATGCAGACCGAATAATGTGGTTTGATAATTTTATTGAGACCCTGTCGGAATTGATGACCTTTGTATAGTTAGCATCGGTATATAGATCCATGTGGGTATGAAGGAATTGGAATAGAAATTGAATAGTTGGAAAATTTACTTGATGGATTATTAGATTGTTGAGTATCATATGTCGGGTCGGGATTTAGATCGTAATGTTGCTAGATCAATCTTAGACGATCGTTGGGTAAGTCTAGAATGAGCTTATATGAGAATTAGTTCCTTGAGGATGACCCTGGATAGATAGACTTAACCCTGTCGACTGTGGGCTGCTTAACCAATTGTCGGCATAGTTGGTGTAACGCTCCAGTCCCAAAATACGTATAGGACCAGGATACGGTACATGCCAGCAATACTTCACCAATGGGCCAAATCTCAAATTAAGCCCATTAGCGAAATGCTTAAGCTGTAAATCATGATAACAACCCAAGAATACAATACAAGTCACAGGTACATAGCTATCTCATCCACACAGAAAATAAGACACGAGATATCAAGTCCAATAAAATGATACTAATGAGAAAGATATGTCCAACATGAAATAGAAATAATAACTGTGCGGGTAAGACATCCCGAAACCACAATATAAAGAAATAAATAATCAACTACATGTCCACTGAAAAAGGAAGAAAATAAAGTATTGTAACATCTAGTTTCTAAAATGAGGGTATTTTTGAAATTTTGCATTTATAATCATTTTTATTGCTATTTAAATCATTATATGATTTTTGGTAATTTTTAAATCAATTTAAAACTGTTTTAAGTCATGGCTTATGATTTTGATGCTTTGCTAGTGTAACCCTAGAGACTGCATGACCTAGAGCCTAACCATGTCATTAGGATGATTTATTTATCATTTTAGCTTGAGCATATTTTGGTTATTTAGTAAAATTTGAATTTATTTTAATTTATTGAATTGGTGATTGCTATCCTTGACTTTGACTCATTGAGACTTTGTAGACTAGCCTAGAAGCTAACCATAGCCATGGTGACTTAGTAGGCAATGGTGTGACCCTAGTCTAGCTTAAGTCAAACCTATTTTTAGTCACTAGAATCTAGTTTCAATATGAAGGATTAAGATTAAGTGAAATGACTTATGACTTGTGATTTTTCATTTCATGACTTGTGACTTAAGCCCATAGGCCCACAACTAGAAGCCCTAACCCTAACCAAACCCTAAGTGACCAGCCACAATAGGATTCTCACTCCTATTTGATGCCCCCTCTCATTGTTCTTGCCTCTTTTGTACTCAACCAACTCTTTAGAAGGAAAGGTAAATCTCCACTTTCCTAAATTTATAGAAAATCCATTTTAAATCCTTTTTGACCCAAATCTTTTGCATATGATTCTAATCTACCTCTACTTGCTGATTTTGAGGAGTAATTTCAGTCTAAGGGCAATTTGGAGGATTTGGCTAGCATCGGGAATCAACCGATTTGAGGCTTTTTCTTGATCTTTTCACCTATAGGTAAAACTCCTCAAATTACATTTTAATTCTGATTTCTTTGCATATTAGGCTAGATCTAGGTGTCCCCTAGCTGCCCCTTAAGTTAGGTAGGAAACCGTGTCCGTTTTGTGTCCGCATCGGGCACGTATTAATGTGTAAGTGTATGTGTTTGTTAGAATGCCTCAATAGGATTTATTTTGATAATTTTGAAAAGTGATTGAATGGGAATGTTGTTTTATACATGTATATTGTATTCGTATCCTACTGAGCACGTTTCTGGACACTTTTCGTGTCCAAAAAAGGACACACACGCACGCACGAGGACACCATGCACTGCCCAGCTGTACGGGCTCGACACAGGACACGACACGGCCCCTCGTGACACAATTTTTGGTAGAAACGAGGGGGCAACCTCTGTCACCATCCTCCCAAATGGGGTGGGTTGGGGGAGTATTCGAGGAGTTATCCCCCTCGCACTGACCCGCACTGACACTGCACACGCGAGAGAACCCCACTGATACAGCTTTAAAACTCAGACACGATACGACCCCGACTCGATATAGGCACCCTAGGACCTAGCCCTATACCTGGCGAACACATGTGCACAACCACGTGGCATGATGTGTTTGATGGAACTGGAGATTTCCAGGACCCTTCCTTTGGTGTGCGTATTGATCGATAGAAAGTTAAACAGATCTAATACGTGTTTTAACCCTTCATAGACAGAAACTACGGTTTATGAATTATACCTACGGCGGAAAGGAGATAAGTAATTCCTGGCAATCTCGAGCGGACAACCCCAAGATCTTCTGCACGTATTTCTTCCTCGAGTTGGACGTCATGTGGGCGACGATCTCCCAACCTTTTCTTCTCCTTGGCAGCCCTCTCTTTCTCTCCTTACGTGAATCACGAATTTAGAGAAAGTTTTATATTTTTGATCAGTAATCTGGCGGCCAGAGAATAGAGGATATATATAGGCTACGGCAGGGACCATGAGGAGAAATTAGGGTTAGGCCTCCTAAAGGCGCATCAAATAGATACAAAATATTGAATCAACCCAAAATATGTCTACATGGCCGTTTTTGGTCTCACTATATTCCTATATGGGCTGGGGTTGGGTTAAGATCAAGTTTGGGCTGGGTTGGTACAACCGAGTCACCTAAAAGTAAATAAAACAATTAATAAATAAATAATTCGTCTGTGGGGGTTAAGTCGTAACTTGGTCTGATTTTCCTAGTTAAAATACACCTATGGCTCGGCCTACCCTACCATGGGTAATACACTAGTCAAAGCACTTGACTATACTCTCTGTGCCACAATTCTTAGTCATCTTGTACTCCAAAACTTAACCATGGCTAAGGTCATCTATAATAATAACAATTTAATAAAAAAAATACTTAGAAAATTCCATAAATTCCTATTTAAGTCAAAATAAATAATAATAAAAATATTCAAAAATTCAGGGGTGTTACAGTTGACAATGGCGATTAGTTGTTCAAATTGAGTTTATACCCATAGGTTTGGGTAGAGTTGCTTGGAACTGTCAGTTGTTGTTGTCCCTAAGAATAAGAAATTAATGTAAGCCTAGTAGTCGTCCACTCTAGGGGAGTCACTTGAATGAATAGGTTTAGCTGTCGGTATAGCTAGCCTCAGAGACTTGACCAAATAATAGGGTGACCGTTGGCGACCCATAGGATAACCCATTTGCTATTGAACAAGAGATGGTGATGAGTATGACCTAAGGAAGCATATGCTTTAACTTGTGCCTCAGAGATGTTTGACACTAGCGAAGTAATATGTCGACCTTAGCGGGAACTGTAATCGTGGGGTAAGATTTGAGCTGTGCGGTCAATTATTCCATACGATGGAGTTGACTGCTCTTGACGGAAATATTGTACCAGTATATCGAGTCGGTTATTTAGAGTAACCTTGAATGCTGTATATCGAATTAAGAAAGATGGATCGTTGCTCAGAAGTTTGATTGCTAATTTCATAAGTCAGAAAGGAATTTGAAATAAAACATTGCGGGATGAATATTATATTGGATGGAATGTTGCATAGAATTATACTCTTGGCTTGAGTAATTGATAGTGAATGACCCTCGGAATGTATGTTTTAGAGATGAATTGCCTCGGTAGGAAACGATATTAGATTCAGAAAGGAATAGAAATTGCATATTGATTTTGTGAACTATTAGTTTGGCGGGTTTCAAGTTAGACCCTTCACTTGAATATTTGAAATATTGTGCTTGGATAAGGAACTTATCTGAGTAGTCCCTGATGTTAAGTGTTGTGGCTTGAAAGGTAGCGATTATGGTGAAGCGAACGAAGTAATAAGTCAATTAAAAGGATGTTAAGTTGGATTTGAGGAAAAGAGTTGCATATGTGGCTTATCAAATCGCACTATCACAAAAGTTGGTTGAAGTACATACATTTTGAAGACACCTAAAATATGTGTATAGATCCAAACGAAGTTGTCACGCCCCAGAACCAGAATACTGGAGAGCGGGAGAATGACTCAGCCAGCTACGTATTACGAGTAGATGAATACCGTATAATACGATCAATGCTGTCTACAAGACGAGGGGGTGCATACTACATGAAAGTCTCCCTATGGTCACTTTACTTCTATTGTCTCAATCCTTCAAACAAGAAACAAAAATAGAGAACATGTGAGATAAAGCAGTAAGGCATCCCAAACGCTCAGTCAAAATGTTCTTGATATCTGGCTTTACAAAATACAGCCAGATGATGTAGTAAGTATACACAATTGTTAGCAGCTGCAGCCTGACTTAGTTATAATTATGCAAAAGTAGGTACAAGACAATCCAACTAACATGTCGGTGCCAAACGGCAAAGTATAAAGTAGATAACAAAACGGGCGGGGAAGTAAGAAACCCACTCGAGTCCTCCTGCGATCATCCCTCTAGTGTTGACCATCTTGGAGGTAGAAGTAAGCTGGATCCTCAGGGACCGGCTCTAAATCTGGCCATGCAAACCAGAGAGGTTAGACCTCTAATAGCAAGTACCGCAAGGGAGCACGATATGAGGAATGAAGCCAGTAACAAGAGAATATGATAATAGATCTCTGCTATCTACTAGGACTCACACAACATCACGACACTTCGAACCAACCTCCCAACCAAACAAGGACAGAAGTTGGCCCGTCATGTCCTGACATTCTGATCATCTCAGTTAAGTAACAGAGTAGGTACAGTACATAAAAAAATCAATTTAAACGGCCAGGCAACTACTACGGCTTGCTATTGTGAGTCCCAAGTTATCCTGGAATTATGCAATAAAGGATTTCTCAGTTCTTACTATGCGCAAGCAAGGCTAGTTTACCCAGTCAATCAATTGCGCCAATCATGAATTAGACGAGTCCCAGCGGGATGCCCGTCATTAATATACAATATTCAATATATAATATAACCAGATACCGCTCCCTGCCCGTGTGGCAGATTTGCAGTATCTGTGGGGACCAACCGGCCTGTCGGGTACTACTAGTCCCAAGAGGGCTGCCATGTAAGAACTCGGGAATCCATTCTCTCCATGCAATCATTATTTTATTTAACTTAATAGTCTCTATGTTAGTGAAGTACCATGCCGTGGATCATGGTCATTCAGAATGAGTACTTTCGTACGGGGTACGATATGCACAACTCTACAATGATACCAGTGCGGTCAGGCTGTAGGTCTTACATAGCGTAATGCAATAATAAAAACTAACCACGGAGTAATCATGCCTTGACCATAAAGTACACATGATTCTTTGGTAAGATAAATAAATAATAAATAAATTGAAGCCTGCATGTGCCTGTATGCCAATATTCGGGATTAGCCAGTCGATTTCAATAGTTCATAATTAATATGAACGTCTCTCATTCATTCAATTCAAAAAAGACGACTAGCCAGTCTCTTAGTTCCAACTAGGAACGCAAGATCAATTGTTAGTCAAGGTCATAATCATTATCAATGTTGACAAGGCATGAAAGTCAACTAGTATTCAGTGGGGTCGAGTCTACAACTCTTAGGGTTTAATTCCAGTCAATCGGGGTATCTATAACTCAATTCACGACACATGGTACATCCCACGTAACAATCTATATTTAACATAAATATTAACATATCATGATTATATCAAGTTTATGCCAAAAGGCGTAAGGATATTTTAAGAGTGTCATGCATGCCAAAGGGATACGCTCAAATAAAGTTGCACACGAAAAAAACTCATTTTACGCCGAGCCAAGAGGTACGCATAAAAGAATATATTTTTACGTAAGAAACACTGTGCGCGTAAAACATTGTATGCATAAAGGTAGCTCGTGTAAAGGGTCAAGTTACGCCCGAAACGCTGTGCGCGTAAAAGAATACGCTAGGTCAAGTAGACTAGCGTAAAACAGTTTTACGCTGCCACGAGCGATCTCTCAAATTGAATTCCTACATTCTCCGTCTCTACGCGGACACGTATAACGTGAGCGTAAAAACTCAATATTACGCTGGCATGTACAACATGAGCGTAAAACTCAATACTACGCCGGCACGTACAACGTGAGCGTAAAGTTAATACTACGCTGGCACGTACAACGTGAGCGTAAAGTTAATACTACGTTGGCACGTACAACGTGAGCGTAAAGTTTATCCTGAACTCCAATTCTCATGGAGCCTTCGTTCCAAGCCAGAAATGGGGTTCCCATGGGTCAAATGGCGTAAAACACAACCTCAACAATCTAGTATGAACAAAACTTAGAAATAAGGAAGTTTTGACAGATCCAAACTACTGAAAACCGAAAAAATATGAATTTCTAGATCTACTAAAAATAAACTTCAAAACGAAAAATGCCAAGTTCTAAACTCGCTTAGAATCATAAGGGAAAGAGAATAGAACCATAAAAATGGGTTTTCATGTGGAAGCAAGATGTACTTGCCTACGAGTTGGTAGGTAGAGGGAGTTATGAAGAAGAAGAAGAGTAAATGAGAAGGAGAAGTAATGAAGAGAGAGAAAAAGGATTGGGGCTTTAAATGGTGATGGTGGGTTCGGTTCATGATGAACCACCATAACCCGAAAATAAACCAACCTAGGCCAAACCTAAAGTAAGCTAAAGCAGAGAATAAAAGCAGAAAGTAAAATACAGAAAATTAATTGCAGGAAATTAATTAACATGAATTTAAAGAGATTTAAATACAAAACAATACATGATAAATATTTAAATAAATATATTAAAGCAGTACACGTATTAAAAATACGTATTCTGGGAACGGGGAGTGACATCTCTACCCTCCTTAGAAAAATTTCGTCCTCGAAATTTCAAATTCAAGCAGGATAGGAATATCAAGGCCAAACTAATACAAACAATTTAAGCAAGCAATCATTTTACAATGTCCATAGCAAGTAACATATCTATATTTAATAATCTACGATATCAAGTAATTTTTTCTCATAGGGCGACTAGCATGCGGAATTAAGACAATCAAGATACACGGGAAGAAATATACCTTGTGAGTCAAACAGACGTGGATACCGTGATCGGATATCATCCTCACGTTCCCACGTCGACTCTCTTAATGAGTGATGACCCCAAGCAACCCGGACAAGACTAATTGTTCGGTTCTTGAGTATCTTTTTTCTTCGGTCCAAATAGACACATGCTGTTCCTCATAAGACAGGTTCATACCAACAACCAGCTCAGAATGATCAAGGATATGGCTTGAGTCCGATACATACCTTCGCAGCTGAGATACATGAAATACGTCATGTACCTCTCGTAACGAAGGCGGAAGGGATAAACGATAAGCAACATCGCCCACCCTATCAAGGATAATAAATGGGCCCACGTACCGCGGACTCAACTTCCCGCGGACGCCAAATCTAATGACCCCACGGGTAGGTGAGGATCCGTAAGAATACGTGGTCTCCACTAGAAAACTCTAGCGGCCTACGATGCGGGTCCGCCCAATGACGATGTCGATCCTGTGCAACTCGAAGTCGCTCTCTAATTCCTTTAACCAATTCAACTGTCTGAATAATCATTTCCGGGCCTAACATCTTTCTGTCCCCGATATCATCCCATGCTAGTGGCGACCTACACTTCTTACCATATAGTACCTCAAATGGCGCCATCTGGATACTGGCTTGATAACTGTTGTTATATGAAAACTCAACTAAGTGCAGGTGGCTTTCCCAAGATCCTCCAAAATCTAGGGTGCAAGCTCGCAACATATCTTCCAAAGTCTGAATTATCCTTTCTGATTGGCCGTCCGTCTGTGGATGGTAAGCCGTACTAAATTTTAACTTGGTGCCCAAACTATGATGTAAGCTCTTCCAGAAATGTGACGTAAAACGGGTATCTCTGTCTGACACAATACTGACAGGGACTCCATGCTGCCTGACTATCTGCTGCATGTATAACTCCGCCAATTTTTCTGTAGATTGTCCTATCCTGAAAGGAAGAAAGTGTGCTACCTTTGTAAGCCAATCTACTATCACCCAAATAGCATCTTTACCACTTGGTGACCTCGGTAAACCGGTCACAAAGTCCATTGTGATGTGTTCCCACTTCCATTCCTGGATAGGAAGCGGTTGTAATAATCCAGCTGGCCTCTGCTGTTCTGCCTTTACTTGCTGACATATCAAGCAACGGAAAACAAACCTAGCTATCGGGGTTGGTACAACCGAGTCACAAAATATGTCTATATGGCCGTTTTTGGTCTCACTATATTCCTATATGGGCTGGGGTTGGGTTAAGATCAAGTTTGGGCTGGGTTGGTACAACCGAGTCACCTAAAAGTAAATAAAACAATTAATAAATAAATAATTCGTCTGTAGGGGTTAAGTTGCAACTTGGTCTGATTTTCCTAGTTAAAATACACTTATGGCTCGACCTCCCCTACCATGGGTAATACACTAGTCAAAGCACTTGACTATACTCTCTGTGCCACAATTCCTAGTCATCTTGTACTCCAAAACTTAACCATGGCTAAGGTCATCTATAATAATAACAATTTAATAAAAAATACTTAGAAAATTCCATAAATTTCTATTTAAGTCAAAATAAATAATAATAAAATATTCAAAAATTCAGGGGTGTTACAGTTGACAATGGCGATTAGTTGTTCAAATTGAGTTTATACCCATAGGTTTGGGTAGAGTTGCTTGGAACTGTCAGTTGTTGTTGTCCCTAAGAATAAGAAATTAATGTAAGCCTAGTAGTCGTCACTCTAGGGGAGTCACTTGAATGAATAGGTTTAGCTGTCGGTATAGCTAGCCTCAGAGACTTGACCAAATAATAGGGTGACCGTTGGCGACCCATAGGATAACCCATTTGCTATTGAACAAAAGATGGTGATGAGTATGACCTAAGGAAGCATATGCTTTAACTTGTGCCTCAGAGATGTTTGACACTAGCGAAGTAATATATCGACCTTAGCGGGAACTGTAATCGTGGGGTAAGATTTGAGCTGTGCGGTCAATTATTCCATACGATGGAGTTGACTGCTCTTGACAGAAATATTGTACCAGTATATCGAGTCGGTTAGTTAGAGTAACCTTGAATGCTGCATATCGAATTAAGAAAGATGGACCGTTGCTCAGAAGTTTGATTGCTAATTTCATAAGTCGGAAAGGAATTTGAAATAAAACATTGCGGGATGAATATTATATTGGATGGAATGTTGCATAGAATTATACTCTTGGCTTGAGTAATTGATAGTGAATGACCCTCGGAATGTATCTTTTATAGATGAATTGCCTCGGTAGGAAACGATATTAGATTCAGAAAGGAATAGAAATTGCATATTGATTTTGTGAACTATTAGTTTGGCGGGTTTCAAGTTAGACCCTTCACTTGAATATTTGAAATATTGTGCTTGGATAAGGAACTTATCTGAGTAGTCCCTGATGTTAAGTGTTGTGGCTTGAAAGGTAGCGATTATGGTGAAGCGAACGAAGTAATAAGTCAATTAAAAGGATGTTAAGTTGGATTTGAGGAAAAGAGTTGCATGTGGCTTATCAAATCGCACTATCACAAAAGTTGGTTGAAGTACATACATTTTGGAGACACCTAAAATATGTGTATAGATCCAAACGAAGTGATAGGATGCGACCAAGATAACACGGTTAGAAGAGCTTATCGAATCGTACTAGCACAAACTTTGGTTGAAGTACATATATTTTGGGGACGCCTAAAATATGTATGAATCCAAACAAGTGGTAGGCCGCGACCAAGATAGAGTTGCATGGAAGAATATTGGTGAATCAATGAGAAATGCAAATATTTTAGAAAAAAGGAAAAGACGGATTGAATCATGATGGATTAAGTGGTACAGTTGGATAGTAATCTCGAGATGGTCGAGCGAGCTGAAATAAATATTGAACTGAAGCTGAATGAGAAACCTGTTGTGACTAAGTGAATTAGTAGAATGAGTTGTTCTCTTAAGTTTCAAGGACGAAACTTTTTTGAGTGGTATATTATGTAATGTCCTGCTCCACGCGAGGCATTTGGTTGGCTCATTAGATGCAATCAAAATGTTGGACTGTGACTTGTGTTAAAAATTAGAGATTGAGACTGACGCAGTCTCTCTTAGCTGGCCAGATGGAACGAGTATGGGAACGTGGCTCACTGGTGGAGCCATGTCTAGTGGGAATATATGTGATCGAAACATGAAGACCTTTATGCATGTGATTGGAACTGTCCGTTCTCTCCTACTCCTTCATGTTAATAAAATGGAGTATTATATTGCTTTATTATGTCCCCAGTTGTCCCATGTTTTAGTTTCTAAATAATAGAGATGCTTATGTTGGCTAATTTTGAGATAAATAAGATATGAGCATTGAACTGCTGATTGAATAACACTTGAACTGCTAATGTGAATTGATGCCTGAGCATGAATTGATAACATTGTCCCTTATGTTTAATGCTGTTGAAACCCTTGAATAATGAGATGCCTAGTGAATGTACATGAGAATGAACTGGAAATACTATTAACACCAGGAAATGAATGAGAAATGTCCCTATCAGAAATGGATTGTTGTTTGTTCCTTATGGAAAGGAATGGTGTGAAAAATATTGTGATGCGATGAAATAAAAATAAAATTACGAGGCTTGGGATCATGGAGATCACCAAGTGTAAATAATGTGAATGATGGAATGATTAGTCGTTGAATACGGCTCAAAATTGAGATGAGATGTTAAATTGTTGGCTTTGCTTACTTTCAGTTGTTTAACCATACATTTGTGTTTATCGAGTCGGACACGCATTCGCATGGTCATGGACGTACTTGTGCACAAGTCTGAGTAAGTTTCCTTGAACGGTACCCTGGGACGTTAGGGGGACCGGTTCGGCCTAGGAGGAAACATTGGTCGTGCTATGGTGGCACGAGGTATTACGGGACATTCGACTTGGCTTGCAACCTACCCTGGAATGGTGTATCATAATACCGGTTAGAAAGTCCTTTATGGTACAGTTTCACCAACGACCATATAGTCAGAATGCATGCTAATGTTTTGTGCAGGCAGAGTAAGTATATCGTATTATCCTGTATTTTTATGCAGTTGCGAGGGAGTCGGCTATCGGTAAGAAATCACTTGAATGTGATATGGTTATTTACATGTTGAATTCAACTTGATTGCTTAACATGTCATCAATAATGGTAAGATGTTGCCTTTTCAGAGTAGTGCCATAACCTGTTGAACGATAACACCAAGTATGCTAGGAAGATGCCTTTCCATGCTTATTGCTATAACATGCTTAGCTTGTTAACCTATAATGCTGCCTTAATGATGCCTCTACATGAACACTGCTAAGAACATGTTTACATGCTTTACAATATTATGGCTTAGAACTGTAAACTGATGCTAGGTCCCAAATAGAAAGATCACTCTAATAAATGTTTTCTTAGATGATTACTTAGTGTTGGTTTAGGCGAGTGGGCTGGTTCTGCTCGCAAGTACATAAATGATGTATTGTCCCACGTTGTGGGTACTCTTTTAGGTGCTCGTGCTTTGGAAGTCCGGTATACAAAGATTGGCTTGATGGGTCCCACAACATCGAAGATTTGTTGGACATGTAGAAGCTCTCCTTGTAAAAGATGATGTCTTCTGCTTATAAATGGCATAATGTACGGAACATTATAGTCAGTATACGAATGAGTTGTAAGCCAAGTCGGCATATCCAGTTGAAAGTGTATGTATCAAGTATCAATGTAAGCCTTATTGCATGAGTTTTAGTTGGCTATCAATACAGTGAGATGTGTTGTAACTTTGCATTCTATTGCAAGTCTTGTACTCTTTTTTAATTATCATAAAGACATATTATTTCTACATATCTCTATGCGACTTCAAGTTATTGCTTATTTTTGCTGCTACAAATCAATAATGTTCAATAAGAAAGATATGTCCTTATTGTCTTCAATTTGTCT
>JANAVB010023507.1:0-68209 GCA_029216955.1 Iris pallida | reverse complement strand
TCTAACATATCCAGAGGCGTATCATTAGGTGACTGTAAGGTCACAGGTTTGAAATCACACAATTATCACGTGTTAATGCAGCAACTTCTTCCAATAGCACTTAGAGGTTTACTACCTAAAGGTCCTAGGGTAGCAATTGTTCCCTTTTGTGCATTCTTCAACCACTTGTGTCCGAGTTATTGACGACGAGAGCAGATTTTGGTTATGGAAGCTGAGATTGTTGAAACTCTCTGCATGTTTGAAAGATTTTTTCCTCCAAGTTCTTTGATATCATGGTGCATTTGACGGTACATCTAGGAAGGAAGCTCGTCTTGGTGGACCAGTCCATTTTAGATGGATGTATCCATTTGAGAGGTAATACTTGTATTTTATATGATTTTTACAAAAATTTTGCATTTGACAGTTTTGTTGATCTTTCAGTTTTCACAATTGTCAGGTATATAAAAGTTCTAAAAGATTTTATGAGAAATCCTGTAAGACCAGAAGGTTGTATTGCTGAGTCTTATCTTGCTGAAGAGTGCATCCAGTTTTGTAGTGAATTTTTGAAGAAGACAACAAATGTTCAAGAAAAATAAGATAGAAACACTGAGTATGATAACAACTCAATCTTAGAGGGTCGGCCAATATCCGCAGGCATTTCAATTACTCTTACTGAAGTAGAGAAAGAATAGCCCATCTTGCTGTCATCCAAAACATGGCTGTCGTCGACCCTTATGTAGAGTAAGTTCTACAGTTTTCTAGTTGATTACTCATTTCTTTTAATGATCAACAAACTGATACCTTTTTATTTCAAAATCTTATACAAGTGAGCATCTACAGTTTCTGCAAGACTCAAATGGAAGATTTAGATGTGATGCATCTACGTTATGGAGTATGCATACTCAGAATTTTGCAAATTGGCTAAAAGAAAAGGCTAGTTTATCTTCTCTGTTCTTTACGTTATAATGGTATGTATAGTCTATTGGTGTCTTACTTGTTGTTTTTATTTGTTAGATACCTCTTGATTCAAAAGAACATGGAGAACACTTAAGTGGTTGGCATATGGACCACGTACTTCTGTACGGTCGTATTCAGGTTATATAGTGAATGGTCAACGGTTTCACACAAGATCAGTAGATAGAAAAAGTCAGAATAGTGGGGTTTTCTATGAGGCTACTGCAATCTGCAGATCTAGTGCGAAAGACACTTCACAAGTGGTTGATTTGGTGTCATACTACGGCAGAGTAACTGATATTATCTTGTTGGATTATAATGTTTTTTACGTTCCTCTATTCCGGTGTCAATGGGCAATAATGGGTAATGGAGTGAAGATAGAAGATGGTTTCACACTTGTCAACCTAAATCATAGTCAAGTCTCTTTTTAAGGGATCCTTATATCTTAGCCTCTCAAGCAAGCAAGTGTTTTATTCAAGGGAAGACGAATCATCAAGTTGGTATGTTGTTATGAGAGGTCCGGCAAGAAGATACAGTAAGGAAGATTTTCAAGAAGGAAATGCTGACATTGGGCCACTGCCATCAAGTGTTGACATGGATGTTGACATGGATGATACTGAAAATGCCCGAACTGATTGTGAAGGCATATATGTGTGAAATTTAGGTTTTTGATTATTTTCAGTTTCTTCTTTGTTTGTTTGTTTGTTGTGTCTGATGTGTGATTGGTCATTGTGTGCTTACTTGATGTTTTCTTGTTTTGCTTCCAGAAATGTGAATTAACTCGTTTCTGTCATTTGTTTCAGGTGAATTAAAATGGGAGGTGGAAAGAAGAAGCAAGGAAGAGACCCGCAACCTTTGGCTGAGGAAGAGACTGAAGCTGAGAATGTAAGGACATCTACAACTGAAGATGGTGAAAAAGGTGTAGATGAAGAAGAGCCTGAAGGTGAGTTTGAGTTATCTGAAGAGCATGAACGTGAGGTTGAACCTAAGCGTAAGAGACAGCGAGGACCGACAAGGATGAAAGACATCGCCAAGGACCCAAATACTAGAGTGCGAGTTGACTTCACTTTCATGGGAGAACCTTATGGTCCTGGGTCAGTTAAGTTGTCTTCATACTTAGGTCTACTGGTACGGGAACACGTTCCTGTTACACTTGAAAGTTGGAAAAAACTCGGTGAAGAAGTCAAGATACTTCTTTGGAAATCTGTTCAGGTTACATCTTTAAACTGACTTCCTAGAAAGTGCCATAATCAGATTATTTCTGTAATTTACTGTTTTATTTTGCATATGAGTTCAGGCAAGATTTGAATTAGATGAAGATTACCAAAAGAGTGCAGTGCTTAAGCAGATGGGATGTTTGTGGAGGTCATCTAAATCGCGCCTAGTTTCCCAGATTAATGAAGCAAAGAACAACCAAAAGAGGATGAATCTGAGACCTAAGAATATTCTCCAATTGATTGGCGTAAATTTGAAGCTCAAAACAAGCCAAACATTTAAGGTATTCATTTGGAATTAATTGGTAAGTGTTTTAGTAGATAGAAGATTACATAGTAACATTCATCTATTAGGCTCTGAGTGATAGCTATAAGGAAAGAAGGCGCAAACAGATTTCGCACACTTGTAGTCGTAAAGGAATGGTTAGACTAACAGAAGAGATGGTAAGCCTAAAGTTATGTTATTTTATTATGATCAGCATATTCAAAGTCCATTTTATACACCTCTTATATTTTCTCTCCTCAGAAAATTGGTAGTGAAAACCTAGCTGAAGTGACAAGGCTAAGGGTTTGGGTCAAGTCGCGTACCAAAAAAGATGGTACACCAGTGAATACAAATGCAGCTGAGAAAATTGTAAGTTCTTAATTGGACTTGAAATGATTTTGATTTGAGTTTTTTAGATGTCATGTTCTGTTACATTTTAGCCTTTGGAAATCTGTATTTTATGATTTGTAGAAAAAGACAGCTGAGATGGTTAATAGTGATGGTCTATCTTCTGCAACGAATGAAGGACGAGATACACTTAGCCAACTTTTAGGACCCGACAATCCTGGTCGAATGAGGGCAATGGGTAGGGACATGAATAAGACCAAATTAGCTTGTTTCCAAGTGAAGCACAAGTGTATGACTGAAATGGAAGAGAAACAAGTTCATCTCCAACAAAAAGTCAATGAGTTACAAGCTGAAATTGCCAAAATGAAAAACCAGGTAAGACAATTCTCAATAAATACGTTGAGCCACTGAATTGATATGTAATTTTGACATTTGTCCTTGTTTAAAACAGAGACAAGAACCTAAAGTTGGTGAAAACTCGGCTGCAAGAGTAAGGCTTTCATATCATATCAATGCTTTTGTTCTTACTTTACGATCTGATAATTTATATTCTAAACATTTTCTAGAGTGTGAACAAAAGATCACAACCTAAGTGTGTCTTGATTGATTGGGGTGGTACTGATGCAAACGTTGCTGAGTGGCGTATTATTTCTTCTGATCCGGAAGACTTGGTGAATGAGAGTCGCTTAGGCCCTATGGATGTTAAAGTCTTGGTTGACACTGCTACTGTACCAGAAGCATTCCTTTGGAGACCTGCGACTAACATGTTCACAATTGAGGAAGCTGTTGGACAGATGATTGCGTGGCCTGCCTCTAAGTGTGTTAACCTAGAACAGGGGCTCCAACAAGAAGATATTGCACCACTGGTAAGGTTTATTTGTCAGACTAATAGCAAACTGAATTGGTCATTGATGAGTAGGATTATGTGATTGTTAGCTGAATGTGTTTGACAGGGCCCAAGGACAAATTCTGCAAACAAGTGCAAACTATTGGATTTGTCTGCAAATGATTTGGTTGTTGCTGAAGGACGTTGGCAAACATAAGAACCAAAAGCATTGGTTAATGGGCTTCCACTCGGACCAAAGGCAGTTAAAGTATTGTGGATGTCATGCATCAACCTGATACATTCATATGGAGGCCTACGATGGACAAGACATATCTTGAGGACTGTTTAATGTCTTTCGTGGCATGGCCTGCCATCAAAGTTGTATTTGAGAACACAACAGATGCAACAGGTCAGAAATCTTCTCTTCAGAATCATGCATCATCTGATAAAACATCAGGAGGAAAATCAGCATCAACAGGTCAAAATCTGCTGGAACAAGTTCTACATCTCATATAGAGACATCTCGAGCAACAGGTACAAAATCTGTAGCAACTTTTCCAAAACCTCCTGCTGAGAAGGCTCCGACAACAGGTCCAAAATCTACTGTAAGGAAATCTCAACTAGCCTCACAATCCCCTATCCAAAGATCTCCGGTAAATTTTTGTAAATATGATCTGAAGTTGGTTCTGCTTATTACTGTGTGTATTAATTGGTTTATGTTAACTGGCAGCGTAAACATGGAGCTGAAGTTATCAAAGAAAATCAAAAGTGCAAGTTGATGGACATTAGCGGAAGGAAGTGGGTTGTTGCTGAAGGGCGTGTGCATTCAACCGACCCAGAGCAAAAGGTACACTTTGTTCGCTTGGGGCCTAATGCAGCTAGAGTTTGGGTAGATATAGTGAAGGTAGATGATGCAGCGGTTTGGAGAACAACAGATGATATCGAGTTTATGGGAGATGCACTTGGTTCGTCTATCGCATGGCCAATGGATAAATTGGTCATCTTTTGATTTTAAGAAACTTGGTAAGTGTTTTAATTAGTGTAATGCTTGTGTTTTGGTATTCAATCTGATGTTTCATTGCTTAACTGATGTAAGACCTTGTTGCTTTTTTTGCAGGGGAATGAACAAACTTTGGTCCGAGTTAGCAGTTTAAATTAGATTTAGACTAGCTAGGCTTATGAACTTATGACTTGTCTTATGTATTTTGGATTCAAACCTATGTTATGTATGTTGAATGAAAATGTTGAATGAAATTCTAGACTTGTGTTATGTATGTTGAATGAAACTCTAGACTTGTGTTATGTATGTTGGATTGGTTTTAGACTTGTGTTATGAATGATCTTATTTGTGTAAAACAGGTTCTTATTTATATCATGTGAAACAGGTTCTCTAATATTACAATAGATACGTAAAACAGGTTCTTATTGAATGAAAATACGTTTAATAGCAAAAAAAAATATTATAATCATATATATAGCACGAAACTTTAGCTGTGAAATAATTTATTAACGCTATAAAAAAATATTTTAAAATAATAAAAAATTGCTATTGTAGAACGTCCTATCATAGCACAAAATATGAATTGTCATCAAGTTTTTAACATAAAACGGATGTGCCATAATAAAGAAAATTAAGGCATTCAGATATTGCTATTGTATCTAAACCTGTCGTAGCATTTTAGAAAAATGCTATCGTATGGGTGGAACCTAAGATAGCTGCCGATGACATAGCATTTATGAAAACGCTATGTAATACGTACGATAGCAGATTTTTCGCGCTAATAATGTACATATTTCTTGTAGTGATGCCACCGCACCACCAGCCAACCCCGGCCCGTCCCGACCACCACTCCCGTCCTCGCCGAGCCTCCCTGGCTGATTCCAGCGCCGTCCCTAAACACCGACTACTACCACCATCGAGCTAAACCGGCACCCCCAATCTCTATCGCCACCGCCAGCACCAAAATATCCAAGAAGGAGACAAAACCAAAACCTAAACCTAAACTCACCTGGCCGCCGACGACGCCGGGCCTCCCCCCCAGATCCGCCACTCGTTCCCGTGGCAGGCAGCGCCTCTCCGCGCACGCTAGGACGACCTTCAAGTCGGACGGCGCAGTGCCCTCGCCGGCGCCCGACCCATGCTCCGTAGCACCCGGCCACATATGCGACCTCCACACCATCGCCTATTTGGCACCGGCAAACGAGCGCCAAGACCGCCGCCTTCTTTCCGTCGAAAAACCCCCTTCACCACCACTCATCCGCCTCCCGTGCCCCATCCTCACCGCCGCGTCTCTCAGTTACAGTCCGGCGCCGATCGTGCCCATCCGCCGTCAGGTAGCCATCCGCCTCTGCTCGACGGAGATGCCGGTCCCGCGCCCCCATCCTTCCCTACACCACCGGTGCCACTCCACCGTCGATCCTCATCACCGGCTACCTCCCTCCGCCTGAGCACCGATCGGCCGCTTCCCGTCGTTAGGTAGCCCTCCGCCCGGTCACCTCCGGCCACCGCCTCCTCCTCTCGTTCGTCGCCAAACCCGACCACCTCCGCACTCGGGTGGAGAGCCACCCCGGCGAAACCCTCCTTCAGCGCCGGCAGCCGACGCGTCCATCCGCCGTGCCGTACCACCGCGGGCAGTGCCCAAAGCTGCCGCGCCACCCACCCTCCGGCCGAGCTTCTCCAAAACCCTTTTTTCGGTGAGTTCCCTATTCTTTCTCTCTGGCTTCCTTTCTGTTTTTTTTTTTACTTTTAGTTTTTTTTACTTTGATATTTAGGGGGAGAACTGCTGGGGTCTTTATTGGTATTTTGATTGTTCTTTTTTTTTATTTTTTATTTTTCTTCTTTTTATTTTCATTGTTTGTGTGTGTGTCTCCTTTACAAAATAGTAGCATTATTAATTATTATTATTATTAATCTTACCATAGTAGTTATTAATATATTATTATTATATTAGTATTACTGGTATCATGATCATTTTATTATTATTATTATTATTATTATTATTATTATTATTATTATTATTATTATTAAGGATATCATTTTTCTTATTTAATAGAAACTGGAAATAAATAGGTATAAATATTTACAAATATGTATAAAAATAGGGTTTATCATTTTTTTTAGTATTTAAATTTCTTATACAAATTTTGTTGACTAAAATATATAGTAGCTTCCAAATTATAAAATGTATTCTAGTATTTTTATTTATCAAATAAATAAAAATATTATTATTCTATTTATGCAAAATTTTGCCTAAAACGGTTTTTGGATTTCAAGTAATTACCAAAATTATTTTACTAACAAAAATCTAGTCTTAAGTATTACAAATATCACTTTCTAAAAATAGGGTAATTATTCGTTTACTCCCAAACTCCCTTTCATTATCGTCATTGACCACGACTACTTACATGTTTCTATTTCTCACGAATTTAGGCCATATTTGCATGGACCTCGGCTATTGGACATAATATGACATCTCGAATATCGCACCACCGAACGACACACCAGGCAAGACACCTTGCCTTTACTGTTTAATTTCTTGCTCAATATCATGCATGCTTTTTCTTTATGTTGTTCTTTCAAAATTATATATATATATGCAAATTATTATATTTTATGCAATTGACTTAGAGTTAAGGGACCACCGTATGTTTAGTGCATCTCATAAACTATCACGATGTGCCACGGATTGTGTGTGTGTTGTGAGTCGCATATAGATGCGGACTTGTGTGATGACTGATCATTGGTACGTACAGGCCGTGCGTTAGGATATAACTGTTAATAGATTATGTACAAGACTTGGCAGTTATTAAGGATTAAACAATATTGTGGAGTCGACACATGTATAGTATCATGGGGAGGAAGGGAGACAGTTATTAGCGTAGGGGCTACATGTTCAGTACACACATAGATTTGGGCCGATAGTGTCTCGTATGAGCGCTACTTACTGCCCCGGGGCCGATAGTTCTCGTATGAGAGCTACTTTCTGCCCATGGTCGATAGTGTCTCTTATGAGCGCTACCTACTACCACTCTCTCTCCATCTATGCTGAACACCTAAGCTCCTGCGTAGAACGTTGTCTTCTCAAAGTATATATTACATAGAATGGTTAGGAACCTTTACGCATGTATATTTTCTATTGAGCTGTTACTATTCGGTTTATGGTATGATATTATGTGTCTTGTTACGTCCCCCGGAGGACCTGGTTTTCCCCAGGTGTGTGTTCATGTTTTCTACAGGTGTTCTAGCCAAGGCCGTGATCTTCTCCATTTTTCGAAGATGATTGCTCTTGGTTTGTTTTATCATTTTGTCGATCGCTTTCTTGTACATTTATATCATTGAGATAGTTGGTAGTGGACTTTGTCTCCGCCCAACGATGGTACCATAACTATTCAAGTTGATCATATCTTTATTTTTTATATATTTGTGGATAAAATTTAGCATGTCTTGGCTTTCTATATTTACAGCTTATGTATACATACGAGCTGTATATTTGCTCGTATGTATACAGCTGGCATGATACATATCTAGTCCCAAGTATTTGGGACTGGGTGTTACATGTTTTTGTGGTGGCCCATGCAGGTCGAGTTTGTCACTTCGGCTACGTAATTATACCGATGTGGGCCTGTAATATAGGATTAGAGTCTAGAATCTCATCCACCTACTTGACATCCTTTCTTGACTTCAAATTTTGAACTCTCGTTCGACCTTCTTGATTTGTATCCTGCTTGGATTCCTCCTACCGTTGTAGAAGCATGGAATTTCACAGCCAGAAAAGCCCATGCGCCAGGCACTATATGCGCGAGAACTCAGACAGCAAAATCAAATAAGCCATTCGAAGAAGGACTTTTTATTATATATAAAAGTCTATTACATGGCTAGAAAAGGTTGTACAAAGGAGAATTTTTACAAAAGAAAGATTCTAGATCCACAGCCAGCGGCCACCATGCGCCTCCAGATAGGCGCAGCGGCCACCATGCGCCTCCAGACAGGCGCAGCAGCCACCATGCGCCTCCAGACAGGCGCAGCAGCCACCATGCGCCTCCAGATAGGCGCAGCAGCCCACCATGCGCCTCCAGATAGGCGTAGCAGCCACCATGCGCCTTTCGATAGGCGCTGCAGTCACCATGCGCTGTCAGTTAGGCGCAGCAGATGCCATGCGCCTCCAGCCAGGCGCATCCCACCATCTCTTCAGCAGCTCAGTTATGTGCATCCAGCTCAGTTATGTGCATCCCTTCAGCAGCACTCTTCCAACCAGACTCACCTAGCCGAGCAGAGCCCAGTTATGTGCTGCTCTTCCAGCCAGGGTCACCTGATAAGTGCTTCGATTACACAAAGCATTTAACCCTCTGGCTGGAACCAAGGAAGAGAAGAGTACGACAAAGCTGTGGCCAGGGGAGGCTTCGAAAGAGCCTCCAATGACCAAGGAAGACCGTGATCGAAATCATGGCACAAGGAGCTTTCAACACAATCAAAGTGGGCGGCACCCACTTTGAAGGAAGAGAGAGCCTAGCACCGCCATTCCGATCTACAGCTCTTCCGGAACAATGGAGACGAGGCCCGAACATCCCTATCTTTGGATGCAACAGGCACCTTCCGCCTGCCTCAGAAGCCCTCGACTCCGTCTTTTGGATGTAACAGTCACCTTCAAGTGCATCGAAGACAACACGACGTCTCATCTTCACCCTCGGGAGCACTTCGTCAACAGAATGCACCCACATATCCAAGTTCATGTTGGAAGTACGTAAGGGAACGAGGAGCAAACCTTCTCTCCATGCCACTATTTATAGGCCGGGTAAATCAAACCCATGCGCCAAGTGGATGACTCTCCGAATTCTGTGCAATAAATTTGCATTAAATGGATGAATCGGACGCCTCGAATTCAGCCAAACGGCTATTTTCAGCACTCGAAGAGCGAGACAGCCGCATCATTAAAGGACATGTCGGATGCGCCAGCCAAACAGCGCATCACATGGATGCGCCCTCCAGCATCAGGCGCATCACACAGATGCGCCACACAGTACCCGGCGCATCACAGAGGATGCGCCCCCTCACATCTCCATACCGAGTGGAACACCAACCAATGTGCCCACTCAGCTGTCCATCGAACGTCACAAACTTAATGCTGAACTGACACCGAGTTGGCAGCACGCTTCCCAAAGTCTAAACAGTTGACAGCTTTTTCAGAGAATGAAGCGTCGACAACGTCAGCATCATCATGACTCTATTCCGACGGCTACTGCCACGTGGCCATCCGCGCCTCTACGGCCATGCGTCCAAATCGCCATGCGCCTCTACGGCCATGCGTCCAAATCGCCATGCGCCTCTACGGCCATGCGTCCAAATCGCCATGCGCCTCTACGACCATGCGTCCAAATCGCCATGCGTCTCTACGGCCATGTGTCCAAACCAGTATGTACCTCAAAAGCCGTGCGCCTCAGACTCTTCACTGATCCCTAAAGACAGAAGAAGAGTCTCCAGCTGAAGCTTTGCATGCGCCTCAAAAGCCATGCGCCCCAGACTGATCTCTGATCCCGAAAGACAGAAGGAAAGTCGCCTGCATGCGCCTCAAAAGCCATGTGCTCTAAACGGTTTGTAACCCTTAAAAGTTATGAGGCGCAGCCTCCTCCTGCGCCCAATCAAGGCACAGCTCACCAGATTACTTCCCCCCACCAATCCGAGATCTTCGAGCCATGGGTCGATGACACGTGTCCTTTGACTCAACTCGTCCAAGATTTCAGCAACAGAAAGATCTTCTCCTCTGCTACGTGCCGGCTCACAACAGCAGTATGAGTTCTTCCCCCCAATCAGGGTGCATCATCTACGCGCCTCCATCAGCAACCTCCATGTGGCATCCCCACACCGGTGCATCCCAGATGCGCGCATGAGCAGCCAGCCTGCAAAACTATAAATAGAAGGATCGTCTCCTTCACACCACACAGACAGAATCCACAACGAACATACAAGGAATCATCAGAGAGGCAGATACAGACACTCAACGTCTTCCTCCTCTCAGCAAGCTCCAGCACCCAGAGCAATCCACACCTTCAGAGAACCGATAACCGTCGTCAGCCCGTCAACGGAGTCAACGCATTACCACTCGCTCCATTGGCACTAAGGACCCAGCTTAAACAAAAGTGTACTCCTAGGACTACATCTAAGTCCTACATTGTAACACTGTTCTGTTTGTATTAAAGTTTTCAATCAAACAATTTTAATGGCAAACAAGCTGGCGACTCTGCTGGGGACTTCTTTCTCCTCTTTCGAGAAAGTCGTGTCACAGGCCGACGACGTGAAGGTGGGCTCCTCCCACAAGATGCTGATCGTGCGCCTCAATCAACAGGCGTACGAGAAGTTCATTTCTGAAGGAAGTACGAGTCCTTTGAAGCGGCTGCCAAAGCCGAAGAAGATCCGCACGGCCTGGTGCGCAAGGTCGACGCCTCGGGCACCACCACTGAAGGGGATACAGCAATCCAGCCTTCCCTTCCTGCTGACGTTCTCAGCAACCAAGGTGCGCCCGCCGATGCGGCGCATCTCTTGGGAAGCGTGCGGTCGACTACGTTCTCCAGCTATCTCCCTCTCAGGCGAGGAAGATGCGTCGACGGAGCAGGTGCAGCCAATGCCCCGCGCATCACCTCTGATGCGCCACAAAAAGCCTCTGTCTTTGACAGACTCACTCGCTGTAATGGAGAGGAGAAGTTGGATGAGTACTATGCGCCCCAGCGGGCTAGTACGAAGAAATCTAAGGCGGCACGGGCCATGCGCCATAAAAGTGCTATGCCAGCAGCAGGCCAGAGGCACGCGCTTACAATCACGTACGCTGCCGATGGCAAGCTGTACAAGGTTGACTCAGGTGCTCCTGTACCAACAACGAGTCGACCTTCAAAGTCCTCATCTCGCTTGGGCGCATCTACTGCGTGCACAACCAAGTCGAGTAAGGCAAACTCGGTGGTCTTGAACTCCCGCGCCTCCTCTGGTTGTGCGTTTGAGGTTCGTTCAAGTCACTTCAAATGTTGTGGTTCCCCCACTACTGATCGTGATGCCTGCTTGGTATTAGATCAGGGGGCGCAACACTCACCTGACCACCCCGGCGTTTGGCCTTGCCATACGTCTGAAGGGGGTGTGAAGGCACCACTCTCCTCCAATGACCTGTGCAACGTGTTCACTCACAAGCGTCGGTCAGGAGAGTCGACTAACAAGCACGATACGCCTCTCACGGGGCATACTTGTGCGGTGGCCACCATCAACTGCTGTTGCAAGGCGGCAGCTCCACCAAGACAGTCGGTCTTCCAACGCTGCAATCATCGACACCTCTCCGACGTCACCTTGGGACGAAGGTGCCAACAAAAGAGGAACCAAAGGTTGCTTCATGCAACGTGATCTCCAACTCCTCGTCAATCCGGAAGCCGACTGCCAATTCCTCGTCCTCATCCAAAAGCCAGCCGAGGAAAACCAAGGCAGCTGTCTCGACCTCTGGAGTGTTTGAAGGTACTCGGTCGAGGAAGAAGTTCTTGGAGGAAGCTGGGGGTAGCCAGATCCTTGTCGAGCCTCCTTCCGAAGACGAAGATGTCCAAAGCACAGCTGCGGCGGATCTTCATCATCAAGGCGAGGCTAGTCTCCCTGAAGCCCCTCAAAATGAGGATGTCCTCCAGGACACCGCCGGGGGTAGTTCTGGAAACGAAGAGGTCCTTCAAGACGGAGCTGAGGGCAATCAGACCCTTACAGATGCGCCTATTGAAGATGAACTCCAGAATGTGGCTGGGGGTGGCCAAACACCAGGAGAAGTAACTCCCCCGCATGAGAGTGAGGCCAAAAGCGAAGCCTCAACCCATCCATCCACTCCTGGCCGTGTCAGGACAGTATACATGGCTGAGGATGATGTCGAGTCTGATGCGCCGTCACAGGACATAGTCCAGCGCATAGACTCATTAGAGGGAGGACTCAAAACCCTCTGTGCCTCTATACAAGCACTGACTCAAGCAGTATTTGAGATGCGGTCGGCCTTGATCAGGACACCTTCAACTGGTCCTGACCCAAGAATTAATGGGGAGTCGAGTGTGCCCCTCCAACGGGCGCCCTCGGATACAGAAGCACCTCGGACCTCGGAGCCCTCAAACGCTCCAATCCAGATGGTACCTCCTTCCCCGACTCCTAGCTCTACGGAGGATGTGGTCGAAATGATCAAAGACCTGCGGAAGCGCTTCGAGTCCAAGAACAGGCAAGAGGAATGCCAGAAAATGGGCATTCCCCAGCCTTATCCCCTCGACTGGAACAAGGTGGTTTATCCCCCAAAGTATAAACCACAAACACTCACCCCATACGACGGGAAGGACTCTCCGCGACGGTACCTGACGTACTTCCAGTCACAGACAGGGCATCTTCCAAAGGAGGACGCGCTCCTCACCAGTATCTTTGTCAGGGCCCTAAAAGGGGTGGCGTATGACTGGTACTGCAGTCTCCCCGACAATTCCATATCGTCCTTCGACGACCTGACGCGCCTCTTCCTCGACCGCTTCTATGACGGCGGAAAAGACATGACGATGGTGTCTCTCATAGAGATACGTCAGAAGGAAAAAGAAACGGTTCGGGTGTTCATCGAACGCTTCCGACAGGCCTGTTTCAGGCTACCTCCAGGCATGCCAGAATATGCGCTCCTCTCCGCTTGCAGCATGAACATGTTGCCTGCAGTGAAGCTCTGGCTCAACTCTACTCCCCCTCCTGACTGGAGCTTCCTGATCATCGAAGCTGAAGCTGCAGAAAAGAAGGCGGCCAATGCACGTCTTCTGGGTGTCAGCTTCCCCGCCTTTGATGATAAGGGGAAAAAGTCCGCAGCTAACAGCTCCGGACGAGAAGCAAAGGGAAAACAGGCATTGACTGTTAATGCCTCGAAAGGCACATCTGTGCCTACTCAGAAACCTCCACTGGCACCGAGACCCAAGGAGGTTTATTCATTCAATGATGACGACACCCTGCAACTTTTCGAGATACTGAAGCAGGGTGACAAGATCAAGCTACCGGACCCAAAACGGCCCGATGAAGTCGGGAAAGTGGACAACCCGAGGTACTGTCACTACCATCGGTTTGTCGGACATTCGACCAAGGACTGTTACGTCCTCAAGAATTACATCCAGCGCATGATCAATGCGGATGTAATCTCTGTCGACTATGAAGAGAAGACGTTGTCAGCCAATGTGGTTTCGCTTCAGTTCGGCACCTTGCCGCCAACTACCACACAAGATGGCGTCGTCCCCATCCCTAAGGCGACAATGGAGGTGGTAAACTTACCACCTACCCGTGACAATGTGAGTAGACTCATCCCGCTCACCACATCTCGAGGAGAGGTCCTCTGGGTTCACCCCAACCTCGTCTCCGAGGTGACTCAATCGGAGGTACGCCCTACCTCCAAATCAAAAGGCAGGAAGATCAAGTCTTGTCGTACCGTCTCTTCTTCAACAGAAGAGGCACTTCTAGTACAAACACGTGCACAACAGAACTCCCAGTCTGGCGAAGCCGCCGCCGAGGTGGTGCCTCCTAGCACCATCCCTGAGGAGGGTCCATCTAAGCCCTCTGTAGCCAATAAGCAGAAGCAGGTGGAGGCCCGTTTTGACAGACCTCTACGGAAAGAGAATGCTTCGGGGCTGTCCAAGCCTCACAACTTCGAAATTCTGGCACAACTAGCCAGTACACCTGCACGCCTGTCTTTGTTCGAGCTCCTGCGTCTTTCTAAAGACTCCCGAGAAGCTCTCTGCAAAGCTCTGAAGGACGCTGAATCCTTTCTCAGTCAGGTCAAGCAGCCTGAAGACCTTCCAACTACTTGTGCGCACTATCATTGTGCGGATGAAGTTATCCCAAACATAACTTTCATCCAACAAGATATGCTGCTCAAGCATCACCGACATAACCGACCGCTATATTACACAGGGTACATTGGCTCGGTCAAGGTGAGCCGGATTCAGATCGATCCTGGGTCTTCCCTAAGCATCATCCCGAAGGCGCTGCTATCTAAGCTGGAGATCCCGATGTACCGGCTGGCGCCCTCCAATACAACCATCAGTGGCTTCAATGCTAGCAAGAGCGAGCTACTGGACAAGATCCGACTGAAGTGCCATATTGGCAGCCTCAAAACTGAGGCGACTTGTTATGTGGTAGATGCCGAGGTCAACTACAATATCCTGCTCGGTCGACCATGGCTACACGAGTACATGGTGGTGCCCTCCACGCTCCACCAGTGTATGAAGTATATATCCACTAATGGCGTCATCCGGACGGAGTTTGCAGACATCGATCCTTTCAAAGGGATTGAAGCCTACTTCATCGATTCTGACTTGTACAAACCCATTGACGAGGAGGAAGCCAACGACGCTGATGATAAGGCAGAGACGGCAACAGAGCCGGACATGGAGCCTGAGACGACTCCCGACACCCCCTTGAAAATCCGACTGAAGGGGAAACCACCCCAGAAGGCGCCTCCAATGAGCATCAAGCTATCAGGGAAAGCGCCGGCTCGCGAAGCACCCCTGAAGATACGCCTCAAGGGAAAGCCACCTCAAACATCGGCTCCCCTGGTGACAAAATTACAAGGGAAGGTACCACTCACCGGAGGCGCAGCCGAGGCGCCTCTGAAAGTGCGTCTCAAGGGCAAGCCGCCGCAGTCATCCAAGGTGTCAGAGAAGGCTCATATAACCCTCTCAGACCCCGGAATCAAAGCTGTGGTGGACTCTCCTAGTCCGCCCCCAGTTCTTACAGACGAGGAGCTTAGTGAATATATCTCGGCTGACGTAGAGGCACCCTCCTTTGACAATGTAATCCTACGGGATAAGATCTCGTATTTTATCAATAATAGAGTGTCTTTTAATTATTCTTGTCTTCCACACTGGAATGCCATGTATACATTAGATAACGCTCTACGGTCGTTGCAAACACAAATAACGACCGTCCATCATAATCGAGTAGTCCCGTCTCAAGGAGTCTTTATAGTCCCTCCACGGAGCCGAGACGAAGGCACCATCATCTCGGGCAAAGTCGAGCGTCATCAGGACCTCCCGTCAATCGAGCCCAAACCTGATATCGGCAGAGTATAAGTCTATCGGTACACAGATACGGCAAAGCACATCATCCAAAAGATGGGCTACGACCTGAAAAGCAACAAAGGCTTAAACTACGACAAGGGTCGGCATCTCCCTGTCCGGCTTTCGATGCCCAATGGAAAGCCACAGGACTACTATAATCGGACTCGACGAAGGTTAGGCTATGTCATGCCACCATCAACCCCAGAGAGTTCAGATACAGAAGACGTAGAACATTCCCACTCGTCCGAAGCATCGACTTGGGATTCCGATACCAGTATCGGATCAGTCTTCAGGAAAGTGCTGTCAGCTAACATGACGTCAGCACAACCTTAAAAAGATGAAGGCGAAGACCAAGCGCCGAAACCCTTCGAAGAAGAAACCTGGGCCCAACGCCTAGGAGAACAATGGGAATCTCGTTTTAAGTTACGCGAACCTCCCACCGAAGACGAAGTCGAGCAGATCGACCTCGGGGATGGGTCTTCTTCCAAACCCATCTTCATCAGTAAAAGCCTAGAAGGAGAAGATCGAGAATCTTTAATCCAACTGGCTAAAGAGAATATCGACGTCTTCGCCTGGAGCTATGAAGACATGCCGGGACTCGACCCACAGATCGTAATACATAGGTTGAACATCTTACCTGATGCCAAACCTATCAAACAACAACAGCGACGCTTCCGTCCAGACATTATGAATGCCATCGATCAGGAGGTAGACAAACTCTTGACCAGTGGCTTCATCCGTGAGGAACAACACCCGGATTGGGTAGCCAACGTCGTTCCTGTCACCAAGAAGAACGGGAAGATACGAGTCTGTATCGACTTCAGGGATCTCAACTCTGCTTGCCCAAAGGACGAATTCCTGCTTCCAATCACTGATGTGATGATCGACAACACATGTGGCTTTGAGCGCATGTCCTTCATGGACGGGTATTCAGGCTACAATCAAATCAAGATGTTCTCCGATGATGCGAAACACACGTCATTCAGGACTCCAAAGGGTGTTTTCTGCTACACAGTAATGCCCTTCGGCTTGAAGAACGCCGATGCGACATACCAGCGAGCTATGAGCACCATCTTCCGTCAACATCTTCGCAAGACAGTCGAATGCTATGTTGACGACATCGCAGTCAAGAGCCGCCTCAAAGGAGATCACCTACAGGACTTGAAGACGGTCTTCGATCTCATGCGGGCACATCAACTCAAAATGAACCCCGCTAAATCCTTTCTGGGGGTTTCTAGGGAAAATTCTTGGGCTTTGTCATCACAGCGAAAGGCATTCATGTTGATCCTGAGAAGACCAAAGCCATCCTCAACATGGACCCTCCGAAGAACCTTCGAGAACTTCGGGGCCTACAGGGACGTCTGGCATATATCCGGAGGTTCATAGCAAATCTCTCCGGTAGATGTCAACCCTTTACTCAGCTCATGAAGAAGGGAGTCTCTTACGTCTAGATAGAGGAGTGCCAAAAGGCTTTCGACGACATCAAGGCTTACTTAACAAGCCCACCAGTCCTGGTAGCGCCAGTCGCCGGCAAACCATTTCTCCTCTACGTCCGTGCCATGGATCATTCTCTTGGCGCTCTGCTGGCTCAAAACAGCGATACAGGCTTCGAGCAAGCAATCTACTACCTCAGTCGAACACTCATCGGGGCCGGACACCGGTACAACCCCGTCGAAAAGGAGTGCTTGGCTTTGGTGTTTGCCATCCAGAAGACTCGTCATTATGTCTCGGGTCAGACAATTCATGTCATTTCCCGAGTCAATCCGCTCAGAGTCCTCATGACAAAGCCAGGATCATTGAACTCCCGGCTGGCTACATGGACAATCCTGCTAACACCGTACAACATGGTGTTTGTTCCACAAAAGGCTGTCAAGGGTCAAGCTCTGGCTGACTTTTTAGCTGCACACCCCATCCCAGAATCCTCAAAACTCTATGAAGATATCCCGGATGAGGTCCAAGAATCCAATGTCACCGAAGGAAGCTCCGTTTGGCGGATGTTCTTCGATGGCGCTTCGAGAACAGGCCCCAAAGGCCAAATCATCGCAGGAGTGGGGGTAGTCTTAGTCTCCTCCGATCAGCTGGTCATCCAGCGTGCGTACTCTCTTTCAAAGCCGTGCTCCAACAACGTTGCCGAGTACAACACACTCGTCATGGGACTCCAGCTCCCACAACAGCTGGGGGTCGACCATCTGGAAGCCTACGGCGACTCAAAACTCGTCGTAAACCAGGTTCGGGGACAATACGAGGTTCGCCATGAAGATTTAATCCCTTATCATGAAGTCGCGTTGAACATCATTTCAACCTTCACCGGGTTCTTCATCGAACATGTCCCCCGTTTACAAAACTTGGAGGCCGATGCTCTGGCTGGCCTCGCAGCCTCATTGGCAGCGCCCCTTGGGACTCAACACTATGTCACGGTGACTGGTCGAGACCTGATTTGTCCCAGAAATAACCTATGCTTGCAGGTGGCTCATGCCATACCGACAAACACTGGTGTTAATGTCCGAGACTGGAGGTTCCCGTTCATCGACTTCGCTGTCTACGGAATCCTTCCAGAGGACCCGAAGGAAGCCGTCTCAGTCTGGAGACGCTCTCTTCGATTCTACTACGATACAGCTACCAAAATGCTGTACCGACGCTCCTTCGATGGGCTCCTCCTTCGATGCCTGTCCAACGAAGAAGCAGCCGAAGCTCTTCAAGAAGCTCATGACGGAACTTGTGGAGCTCATCAACCCGGTCCTAAGTTGCAAGATCGACTGCGACGTATGGGCTACTACTGGCCAACCATGGCCGCCGACGCTGTTGAATATGCTAAGAAGTGCCACGCGTGCCAACTTTATGCAGACTTCATACATAAACCATCGGAGCCGCTACATCCTACAGTCGCCTCCTCGCCCTTCGAAGCCTGGGGCATGGACATTGTAGGGCCAATCACCCCTCCTTCATCGAGAGGACACCGTTTCATCCTGGCCATCACCGACTACTTCTCCAAATGGGCGGAAGCAGTTCCACTGGCAGAAGTAAAAAGCTCCAGGGTGGTCAGCTTTATCAAACACCATGTCATTTACCGTTTCGGAGTATCCCGACGGATCATCCATGACAATGGTCCTCAGTTTATCAGCCACATTTTTAGCAGGTTCTGTGACAAGAATCGTATTCAGAACGTGGCCTCAACCGCCTACAATCCGGCAGCAAACGGATTGGCTGAGGCATTCAACAAAACTATCGTTAGGCTGCTCAAAAGGTCGTGTCATCCAACAAATGCGACTAGGACGAAAAGCTTGGCGAATGCCTTTGGGCCTACCGCACAACGGTACGGACCCCAACAGGCAACACTCCATTCTCCCTGGTCTACGGGAGTGAAGCGGTACTGCCTCTCGAGATACAGATACCTTCACTCCGCGTAGCAATCACAAACAAACTCACAGAAGAGGACAATCAACGTCGTCGTCTGCGGGAACTGGAGGCACTTGACGAAAAGCGTCTCCTAGCTCAACAACACATCGAGCTCTACCAAGCCCGTATATCACAGGCTTTCAACAAGAAGGTCAAACAGAGGACTTTCCAAGTTGGCGACCTGATTTTAGCAGTCAGAAGACCAATGGTGTTGACCCACAAGACACCAGGAAAGTTCGAGCCCAAGTGGGAAGGACCTTTCATCATAGAGACGGTATACTCAAACGGTGCTTACCGCCTCGCCAAACCCAATGGGGACTTGTTCATGATGCCCATCAACGACAAGTTCCTAAAGAAGTACTATTCTTGACATCCTCCAGACATGTACTTTCCCAAACAACCTCTTTCCACAAACTCATACGCTTCCGGAACCCAGCTGTTTCGTGGCATCTTCCAGTAGAAAGATAACCATGTCCATATTACCTCTGAGTTGTCTCTCTACACCCTACAAAGCAGAATCTTACACTTCGTAAGCCTACGCTACCCTTCATGTTTACCACGTCCACATTACCTCTGAGTAAACATCTTGTACAAACAACCCCTGTGTTGTCGTACATTGATCGCAGAACTTCCACGTCCACATCACCTCTGAGTTGTTCAGCGTATCCTCTAGGATCATTCCTACCACGTCCATAATACCTCTGAGTAGGAAGATTCTATTATTTTGAACCCAATGATTGCCATGTCCACATCACCTCTGAGCAAACATGTTGGTTCCTTCAAACTTATTATCTGTACCTAGAAACCAAGGTGCGCAAAAGATAATAGGTCCACACAAATCATCAAGTTCATAATAACAAAAATGAACGCATCACAAAAAAGTTGCGTACTTCTTTATTTTCTAAAAAAAGAGAGAAAGTACAAAACTACACTAGCCCATAGCAAGGGTTGCAAAAGAACATAAAAAAGGGAGAAGCTACAGTCCCTGAACCTCTCCAGGGTGGACTGAGAGCTCTCTAACTCGATGTCTTAAGTCGGCTGTACGGGTCTCCACAGTCGCCAGGACTCGACGCTCAGCTTCTTGACCCATCAATTCAACAGCCTCAGTGGAAGTTTCGCTCTCATGCTTCTCATCAAGCTGTTGTCGCTACTGAGCTAAGGCAAGAGTCCGCTGAGTAAAAGTTGCTTCCTCCTGCTTGAATGCTACGTGTTCAGCCTGAACACGTTCGGCATCTAACTGGAGTCGGGCCCGTTGGTCCTCAAGGCGGCGCATCTGGGTGTTGATCTCTGCGATGTTAGCATCTAATGCAGCTCGCGTTTCCATCGTCTTCTTCATGGACTGAGACAACTGCTCCACCGCAGCCTCAGTCTCAGCCACCTCGCGCTCCCAAATACCCACGGTGGCCTGGTAGGAAGACTCGATCTCGACAATTAGCTTCTCCTTCTACGCATCTATCAGGACGGAGAGGTCGTTTTGCTGGATGCGCTGAAGTTCCGCAAGCCGCTCGTCCAGCTCGATCACCGAAGCCTCCAGAATTTCGGCCATATGGTCGTGGCCTTGGTGAATGCGGATCAGCTCGATACAGGGCATTGCCAGAGCTCTTGCCATCGCAAAGCTTCCGTTGGCATCCATCACCGCAGATACACCCCTCTGCAGCATTTTGTACACCCCCTCGAAGAGGAATTTCACATATTCGTCTGCATCCGCCAGGACCTGCGGCGTCATAGCAGGAGTTGGAGGAGCTACTATAGTTAGCGGACCGGAAGAAGATCCGCCAACCTCAACCTGCGAGGCTTGAACCTCGGCATCAATAGGCTCTTCATCAACAGGGGCTGGACTGCTAGCCCGAGGAGCCGAAGGAACAAAGGAAGCCCGCAAAGGCGTCGATATAGTACCCCAAGTAGGAGGGGCAACAGAGGGTTCCACACCCTTACCCTTCTCAAGTCCGGAGGAACCACCGACGTCAACGGCCACCTCTTCTACCCCCAACGTCCTATCAACAGCAGGTACCTCCCCTGGCAGAATAGAGAGATTATCACTTGTCTCTTGACCCGCCTCAACGGTCGTGATCGGCAGACGGGTCTCGTCACTAAGTCCCTCTATAGGGACAGAATCTGTCGCTACCTCCTGATCGGTAGCCGCCTCAACTTCTACGGTTGAAGCTGGGGTAAGACTCGGCAATGATATAGCCGACCTCCCCTCATCATGGCAAGGAGGGGAATCAACCCTCTCCTCTATCCCAACTGTATCTGTTGCCCCCGCAACAGACTCTTACAGCTCTGGAGCAACGTCATCCGAAGGTGACGAACTCCAATCCACCTCATCATTAGGATGCCTCGAGTCCGGAGGACCCTCAACGTCCAAGGCCTCCACGGCAGACTGTACCTTCCCGAAATTTGTTGCAACCTCAAAAACAAGAGATGCTAAAACCTCCGCAGTAACGTCTTCGGGACCCTCATCTACGGGAGACATTATCATCGGTGGAATGCGCTCATCAGAAGAACCTGCCACCTCCTTCGGTTTACTAGTACCCGGTTTTGGAACACGGGACTTCTTCTTCGACGATCCCTGCAAGAAAAAAAGCATAAGTCACCACAATGACAAAATGAATCAGAATTACAAAGCACTCCTTACCTCAACAGGAACTGATCCCGTTGGCGTTACGAGTGGCACTTCCGTAACCTTTGCAGTCAACGTCTTTCTCGACCTCTTCGATACAGAAGAACCAGCTTCTGTGTCAGCCAACCTCTTCCCAACGGACGGATCTCTTACTGGGGCTGCAGCAGCAGCCCGATATCCCGCCAATTCTGGTGGACGATATGATCGAGCTACCATCAACATATTCGCCGTGGCCTCCAGCTGAGTTCCAATGATGAAACTAGTCTCCCTGTCATAACCAGGAGACGCAGCATTCATAATGCAATACAGCTTGGCGGCCGGATACAGGATCTGCGGCCGAGGGTTACGGACTGGCGTAGTAAAATTAACGCTAGTGCATCCAGCGTTATAATACTGCCAACCTCGGGCTCCATCCAGCAAACTTCCGACGAAGCCCAGACTGCTACTGGGATTCCGCAACATTAGCTGGGTATAGCCAAATTGACGAGCAAATTGACTTGGCAGATATGGCTCCAGATAACACTTATTCTGGTTGCGGTAGACCAGGTGAGAAGGCCGGATACTTTACAACCAACGAAAACTCCATTTCGGCAAAGTGACCACATCTTCGCCAGAGTCAACTAAATCTTGGTCGGCCTCGAAATCTTTGAAGATCATGCCAACCTTGACAATCTCCCACCCCTGAAGGTAGGACAAGACTCTCCTGCAAACGGGAACGCCAGTGTATGACTACTTCCTCTTATAGAAGCGGCAGATGAAGGCATCCCCTTCAACATGATCCTCCTCCGGACCGGGACTCATCACGTTCGGATGATGCAAAATCAGCCATCCCATAAGATAATGAAAGGGCAGCTCGGCCCGGGGAAAGTTGTCATTGTTACCTTTCTCGTGGATCACATCATCAGCAAAAGACCTCAAACAACGCAACAAGTTGCACACCATTGCGGGGAGGAGAGCTAAAGGTCGTCCGCAGGCCAACTTCACTGCAGGCAAAATGAGATTCCGATGTACCCTCTCGACGGCACCGGATCCACCTGCAAATACGCAATCCCGGAGCCATATCATCAAGTAGGCCGTTAACACTGCCTTAGATGACATCCGGTGCCCGCAGTGCCAGAAACAGCTGTACGTTGCCTTGCCACCCTCATTAGAATGTGGGGTCCTTTCATCCAGCCGGCTTATTTCAGAACTCACTTTCGCGGGCTTCAATCCCTGCGGAGTCGCAAACCGAATCCTCGAAGGATCTGCCAAATCCTGCCTGAAGACGTAGTCCCTCCAAGCAGTCACATGAGGCTGGGTCTTGCCCTTGTCCCTCCGGTGCATCAAATAATGATGGCTCATTACCTCTTCGAAAATAGCCATCATCTCCGGATCCTTATCTTCCAGAACTTGGATCTCTTCATTTGATGGAAAATATTCCTCGTACGGTTCCGAGCCCCAAGGAAGCTTGGACACTTCGTACATTTCATGGAGGGCCAATACCAACTCCCCCACCGGAGTAAAGAAGCTGCCAGTCTGGGCATTGAAAAGCTCCAAGAGCGCAAGGAACATAGGCTTATTGAGGTCCACGCCTGCCTGCGTGGCCTGAATGGCGGCTGTCAGCCCGATCTCTTTAAGCTCAACCTTGAACCTTGAAAGCACCCAAGTGGTCAACTCGTCCCACTTCGGGATGTAGTGACACCAGCCTTCGACTCTAAAGCTACCTGTCGGATATATCACCTTTGATGTCAGCATCCGATTTGCAAAGATCGGGGCACTGAAGGGAAACGTGTCATTTGGGACCTCACTGTAGATGCTCCCAGGACGCAAGGTTCGGTAACTGAAAGAAGAACCGGCTCGTGAAGCAGTCAAAGTATCTCACTGGTTCGAGGAGGCGTCAATTGAGAGGGTACCTCCCAAGGCCCCTCCTTGAGAGGGAGTAAGTTCCCAACCCATCCTTATCTTCGAAGCTAGACGATAAAAAGCCGTCAGCGGCAACTGGCGGTCAACCTGCCGTATGTACAAAACTATGCCTTTGGCAGAAAAAAACCAGTCTTCTCTGATCCTCAGTATCTTCGCTTCGGAAGAGACTAGTCGGTCGCCAAACAGAAAGGCAGGTTTTAAAAAAGTTACACCTTCGGATTCAGCAGACTTCAGTTTACCACTCTCCAACATACTCTAGAGGAAAAGAGGCAACTGGGTCAGGATTTGTAGCATTCTCTCACGAGGTTGGTCCTGTAAGATAGCATCCTTCGCAGGATTGATCACCGCCTCGTCAAAATCAACTCCCATCTGACAAAGAGAAGCGTCTAGGAGGACCTCATTCAATAAAGGGATCGTCATCGACACTGATACAACAAAGGTAGAAGTCAGGCAAAAATGTCAAATAGCTTCGGCGCATCATCAGGGCGTAAGCCCAGGCGCGCCAGCATCAGAGCTTCGGCGCATCATCAGGGCGTAAGCCCATACGTATCAGCTTGCTTCGGCGCATCATCAGGGCGTAAGCCCATGCGCGCCAGCATCAGAGCTTCGGTGCATCATCAAGGCGTAAGCCCATGCATGTCAGTTTGCTTCGGCGCATCATCAAGGCGTAAGCCCATACGCGTCAGCGGAGGCTTCGGCGCATCATCAGGGTACGAAACCCATGCGCGTCAGCCATTAAACCTCGGTACATGATAAAGGTGTAAACCTATGCACGTCGGCAGGGTAGAACCTCGGCGTATCATCAGGACAGAAGTCCATACGTGTCAGCAAATTTGAGTTAGGGCACAGTCTGGCCCAAAAGCTTATGTAAAAGAGATGAAACCCACCCGTCACCTCGGGACGAACGTCGACCGGAGTCGCAGGGGTGATAGGTGCATCCTCGTCGACGAACTCCTTCGCTTTCTCCTTCCCCTTGCCGGCACCACCGTGAGGAGTCTTGGGAGCCATTCTCTCAAAGAATAACTCTAAAGAAAGCAAAGGCACAGAGAAGATGAACTCTCTCACTACAAGAAATATGTACATTATTAGCACGAAAAATCTGCTATCATACGTATTACATAGCGTTTTCATAAATGCTATGTCATCGGCAGCTATCTTAGGTTCCACCCATACGATAGCGTTTTTCTAAAATGCTACGACAGGTTCAGATACAATAGCAATATCTGAATGCCTTAATTTTCTTTATTATGGCACATCCGTTTTATGTTAAAAACTTGATGACAATTCATATTTTGTGCTATGATAGGACGTTCTACAATAGCAATTTTTTATTGTTTTAAAATATTTTGTTATAGCGTTAATTAATTATATCACGGCTAAAGTTTCGTGCTATAATATATGATTATAACAGTTTTTTTTTTTGCTATTAAACGTATTTTCATTCAATAAGAACCTATTTTACGTATCTATTGTAATATTAGAGAACCTGTTTCACATGATATAAATAAGAACCTGTTTTACACAAATAAGATCATTCATAACACAAGTCTAAAACCAATCCAACATACATAACACAAGTCTAGAGTTTCATTCAACATACATAACATAGGTTTGAATCCAAAATACACAAGTCATAAGTTCATAAGTTCATAAGTTCATAAGCCTAGCTAACTCGGACCAAAGTTTGTTCATTCCCCTGCAAAAAAAGCAACAAGGTCTTACATCAGTTCAATATTAACAAGAAAAGATAAAATAATTCACTGATGCTCTACAGAGCATTTATGAATTATTACTTAGAAACATACTTTTGACGCAGAGAAGCTACAATCAACCGGGCATTGCTTCATAAAATTCAAATACTGTATCTGATGGGAGGAAAAAAAACCCAGCAAAGACGGTTCAAGTAAACAATAGAACTAACCTGACCAACCCCGGCAAGAAGGAAATGTCCGAACTTTGCAAAAGTGAGAGAATTTACGAACCCAACCTGTCGTCATCAAATTCTTGGAAATTAACCTTAGAGACTTGGAGAGATTATGTTAAATGCTTGAAACATCATCAAATTGAAATAAAAGAACAGAGAAATCATCTCGCGCAACACAATCCAATTTTATTATATGACCTGATTATATCGATTACTCTCATTTTATCACAAACACAATAAGCAGGATGAATACAAAAACAAGAAGAACAAACAAGTTTGTATCACAAAGATGGATTCAACAATGCAGCACAATTATTAACAAGATGGCTCCTAATAGCATGAACAAGAAAAAAAATCATAACACAATCAATTTTATTACAAGGTAACTTTAATTATACCAATTACTTTCGTTTTATCACAAACACAGCACAACAAGCAGGCATGAACATAAAAGCAACGTGTCATCCAGCCTCCACCTAGCTACTAACACGAAAAAAAAAACGAGCATGAACATAAAAGCAACATGAACAAACAAGCGTCACAAAGGTAGATTCAGCTTATGCTTCACAGCTATAAACAAGAAGGGTCCTCCAGGCTCCACCTAGCTACTAGCATGAAAAGAAAAAAAAGAACTAATTACAGCAAGAGAGAGAGAGAGAGAGAGAGAGAGAGAGAGGGTTCTCAATACTGACAAATTTACAACTGTAAATCTTAAGTTCGTCTTGATGCTCTCAGAGTACACCCAATTGTCAGTCAATTTTGAGATAAAGTTGGTACTAAGATCCTGGCCACAAATGCTTAAGCAAGGGGCCTAGTATGGTAGCTGCAAGTTAGGGATCCTTCTTTCTTAATCACTACAAACAAAAATCATGCAGTTCAAGAGCTAGATTCCAAACTTTCTTGAGTGTCTACAGATGATAATCCATTTCTTTTACAAATACATTCATTTCCATTGCATTGATTTTAAGCCAGGAATAAAGCCAAAGGACCAAATGAAATGCATTTCCCTGGGGAAGCCAATCATTAACAATCCGAAACTTATAGAAAATCCAAAGAACCAAAGAAAGTTATTCTTGCCCCACTCCCAAGAGATTAAATACTCAAAGGTATTGATATTATAACTGGAAAATATACTATGTTGTTGTTTTGAAGACTCCTCCAGCCTCGTATAAATCTCCATTTGCCCATAACAATGTCATAGCTAAGTTCGAAAATCTTCAATCATGTCATGGACACCCCTTTCCACAGTGTTGCATCCTTATTGACGCACAAATCATATGCTAAAATGTGATCCTTTAAGTGTGCCGTCACTAGGAATAATGGCATTGGCACCTTCCATCCTCCTTAAATATTCATGAGCATACTTCAAAAGAAACTATGGGATTGTCATACCTCCTCTCTTTGGCTTAATGTGTAATAGAGATTAATGAGAATAGGGTCATGAAAGAAAAGGTGATGAAAATAACAGGCATATAAAGAAAGGGAAAGCATTTTTGCTTGTAGAGGGGATGTGATCACCCAGGCAAGCAGCCCTGGGAGGAAAAGATTTGGAGTACTCGTGCAGGCGTTCCGAAGTCTTTATTGTTCTGTGTCATCTTACCACCTCAAGGCTCCTTATATTCTAGGGGAACTTGGAGACTGCACCGTGGTCGCATGAGCTTAAGGCATATATGAGGGATCATTGCCTTAAGGGTGCTCTATGTTTTATGCCTACTGATCGCCTAGGTTTTATGGCACGACCCTCTCATGATCAAAGCTACTTTAGATATGTATATAGTCCATGTCATAATTTTACCATGATTTTTTTCCAAAGAGTTGCCATGTAATTACCTGTAACATGTTCATATTGTATTAAACCTAACATGTAGATGAATTTGCCCAAAAGGATGAACCGTAATTTGATTGCCAACTTAACAGAAGTAGGGTGTTATAGTATACAAACATGAATACAATTGCCACCACTTTAGTATTAGGGCTTGTTAAATATATGCTTGAACAGCAATTAAGAAACATTAACCATAGTTAGAATGGAATACCACTGGATAACTAAATAAAGGCTGGATGCATCTATCATCACTTCTGATTTCCCGTAGACGAACAACACCGTTGCCAGCTCCAGATGCAGCAAGATCACTACCTCTACAAACAGCCACCGAACTCACCCATGACTGGGCTGAAGAACAGCCGACAACTTTGCCAAAGCCATTTTCTGAAACAAAGAGCATAAACAATTACTTTGCGAATGCAGTACAAATATTAAGATGATGGCAAGCCACGCACAAATAAACAAAGATATAAGACAGCAAAAGATTATTTTATTGTCTAAGACTCCAACTTAGAGAGATGGACAAGACCTACATGAAAGATGAATTTAGGCTATTGATCCAATCCATTTAGCACTATTAAGTGCAATGCAAATAGATGCTCTTACCTTTCTTATAACCATTAGGGACCTCTTCCTTATTCTCTTTAGGTGATTGATCATAATTTAATAACAGAGAATGTGCATTTTTTGTAATATGTGTTGGCTTCTTCCGCAACGCACTCCAATGTTCAATACTTCCATCATCTGAGCCTGATAAGAACTCGTTGTCATTAATGAAACAACAACATTCTGAAGATGATGGAGCCCGGAAGAGTAACCGTTTAGCATCTGCAACCTATTACATAAAAGCAAACGTTAGTAGCAATACAGGCAGCAACATTACTTTTGGGTTTTAAGTATTTACAACAGACATCATAAATATCAAAATATCATCAAAGTAACAGCTATTAGACAGCTCTCTTTCCTCTTCTGTTATGCCACTAATGGTCAGGCAACTCCAAAAGATTCCATGTTGGCTACTTAGTATTTTACTATGTCGAAATAATTTATTTGAACCTATTTTAGAAACCTAAGCAGCTAAATACAGTTCCCAGTTCTGGACCTCGAGTGTAACAGGTACATATGAATATTGTTTCCAATCTTAATTACTAGGCATTTTCCAATAGCAAGGCTTTGAGTGCTCTTTTGACCATTGGACTCACCTTGCATCCAAATCAAAGAATTAATTAGAGAAAGATAGCTTTCTAGATAATTTACTTCTGCCAAATAGTCTATATCCAAGGTTTCAAGAATTGGGATTTGTCCTAGATGTTCTGAGGATATTAGTTCAGTGCCATTAGAAGCAAGGTTCACAATATTGGTATAGGTTTCGGAGTCTCGGACCCTTCCTATTGAGTATCTGGTGGTTGTGGTTTCGGCAGTTTCAACGATTATCGGGTTTTTCATTTCGGAAAGGCCAAAAATGATAAAAGAGTATTTTAACATATTTTATATTTTGTTTTTCTTTAGTTTTAAATGGAAACATATTCAACATTGCTAAATTGTTCAAACGCAATAGATATTATTGTTTATTTACTTGTCCTTAGACATTGTACAACCATAAAAAATAGTTTTGAAGGAAATAATATTAATATGGATGAGTGTTACGAATTTATTGATATACAACTTTAACCAATGGTAATAGTTATCGTGTGTCGATAAGGATATCGACACACTAAACAATTGTCGATCTTCGGCACAACTGAATCATTATGTAGACACTCATTTTCGACTCTCTCTCTCTCTCTCTCTCTCTCTCTCTCTCAATTTTTCTTTGTCGAATTGAATTAATTGGGAAAGAGACCCCAACACTGATCGGTGTCGGTAGCCGGCAGTATTGGAAAGGGACATGCCAAAACAGATACGATTCGGCCAATCCCGATACATATTGGTATCGGCCGATACTGAAACTATGATTAGAAGGGCAACTAGAGCATAATAAAAGCAAAAAGAACAAAGTAGAGAATTTACCTTCCCAACTATGCAGATATCTATTATGTTATCATTATTTTTCCTCAAATGTTTTCCACTATCTATTCCAAGGAAAGACAAATACCTTATAAAGTTGGACAGTCCGATCATGCCCTGCAGTCAAAATTTGTTCCTTGCGTAGACAATCAATTGTAAGTATTTCACTTTGATGTCCATGTAGAGTGTCCATGTGAGTTCGGTCTTCTACATTCCATAGCTTAATTTGTCGATCAAAAGACCCAGAAAAGAGTTGTGGGGTTCCCTGCCTGAAAGTAAGACAAGAGACGGGTCCTCTATGACCATGGAAGGCCTGTTAAGAAAGATATTAATGATTAGAAATCAAAACAATGAATTTGCAAAGTTGGACATGCATTCTGGTAGGCCATTACACTTATAAAACTACTTGATCTCTACAAGAACTTGTAAATGCAGTGCATGCAAATTGGTTGGTCCTATTAAACTACAAAAGAGGCACTACCACTTAATACAGGTGTATTATGAAGAGACAATGAGTTTTATGTATTAAGAGAACATGTTTGGCCAACTGCAGACTTGATTATTTTGCATACCATCTACAGAGTTGCTTTTAGAAATTATACATCAATGTAAAGTTTTAACTAAAAGCAGTATGTCAGGACATGATACATATCAACACATCTTGCAGAAGAATGTTCAAATTTTCAAACATATAAAACCAAAACATAGTTATAAATGAGAACCTGAATGTGCTCCCTTGTGCGTGTGTCCCATAGATGGACATGACAATCTAACCCGCCAGTAGCCAAATACCTACCATCTGGGCTGACAGCTAAGGCTAATACGTGCTTACTTCTCTTTGCAGAGGGATTTTGAGGAGCTTTAGAGTGATGTGAAATCAAAATGTCCTCACTGGGCCACAAATACTTCTCACTTTTACCACTCTCAACATCCCAATGCACAACGTATCCATCTTTAGATGCTGAAAACCCCCTGGTATCATCCTCAGACAAAGTAACAGATGTAACGGACTGCCGGTGTTTAACTAAAGGTATATCAGCTCATCTACTTGGCCTATACATGATATACCAGGATCCATTATTTAAAGATAGGCAGAGCGCCCAGTTAAGGAAGGGCTAACTGAATAATTTCTCTGGTGCACATAAATTTTACCCTGACGAGAAAGATTGCAAATATAGAATCAGCCACTGGAGTTATAAAAAATACAAGATTTTATTTTAAGAAAATGAGCTAGACTGAGAAAATGAGAAAACCATGTGGCACATAAACCACAACCAAACCAAATGAGTTTTTGCTATGGTAAATCTAATAAAATCCACATTGATACTAAGGTTATGACTTATGATACGAAACAGGGGATTCCTCAGAATAAGCAGTCTGTAAAAAAAATCAACAAAGTGTAAGTTACCACGGGCATGTCAGAATATATTGCTTTAGGACAAATACGACTCTTTCCATACCATCATATCACTAGTGCAGAAATCAGGTGGTATCGGTACTAGCGATGAACTGCAGCTGACACATGCGCTTTGGCTGTAAGCCGGATTGTAAAAGACGAAGCTGCAATTGCAGCAGCAGATGGTTCTTCCACCCACTTCACTTTGGTTTTTAGTACTGATCTTGGATTGCAATTATGTTGCTTTTTGATAAGGTCTGTGTATTTTCTCTGTAAAAAAATGTAATGAGTATACTCATTGTGAGCACTCTTGTTAGAAAATACTTTTTATCTCTGTTGAAAACTAGTATTGGAAGATGAATTGAGTTTGAAAGAAGCCCATCAACTATGATACAAATCATAGAGGGGAACGCCGTCACTCAGAAATAAGCAGTACACACATTCTCTCTTCACAAAAAGATGCAGCAAGAAGAACAAAAAAGATTCAAAATTTAGGATCAGCTATGATATAACTCACTTCATACAAGATTTTTTTCAAAAAAACATACCATAAAAAAAACCCTACTTGGAGATAGGTTATGACACGGAAAAGCAGATTCAGCATTGTGCCACATATCAGGCACGAATGGGACACTCCAAATGCAATAGGAGTCTAGGACACACCAAAACTGGGCTGTGTCGGAATTGTTTTGTGTCTTATTGGTGTCCGTCAACACAGCTTCTTTCTTACAATAAATTCAGTAATAATAAAAAATAAAGTTTGAAATTTAAAATCAGACTGTAATTTCAAAAGCAAAGAGCTTCCTTTTCCAGAATCGAGACTCGAAAAATTGGTGAAGTGAGAAGATACAGACACTCCAGAACCGGTGCAATCGTAGTATTCGTCTCCGTGCAACATATAAATTCAATAATTAGAAGAACCAAACTTGGAGAAAGATGGAAATGCCGAAAAAGATCACCTAGAAGCGAAAATTTTCGGGACGCGGCCGCTCTCCTCGAGCTGGCTCTTCTTCAAGAACTCCGCGACCAGGGAATCCCTCCCCCCGTCCCTCTCCTCTCTGTCCTCCTCCCCATACTTCTCGTCCTCCTCCTCGATCCTCTTCGTTTCTTTCTGGATCCTCTCCAAGTACTCCCTCGCGATCCGGTACTTCACTTCCGCCGCGGTCTCCCCCGCCGCCTCCTCCTCCTCCTCCTCCCCGACTACTCCTGCACCCGCCTGAGAACCTCCGACGTCGTCGTCGTCGCTCGGGAGGCTCTCGAGTTTTAGGGTTTTTCGAAAAAGAGGGAAACTGAAAGAGGAAATAAAAGAAACCTGAAATAAAAGAGGAAAAGTATTTTTTTGGTCAAGTGTTTGGCGGTATAAGTGTTTTTAGGTTCCCGCTTAATGAAACTCTATCTTAGCGTTTATCAAATGCTATTATAAAGTAACCAAAATATCAAACTTATTTTTTATAGCAGTTCAGCAAAACGTGCTATTACGTTATGCTATCAATGTGCATTTTTTTTGTAGTGTCTCTCTCTTCAACCCTCACCTATTTATAGGGCATGGTCGCACGCGTGAACCGATGACGTGTAATCTCAGCCGTCGCTTCGAATTCCGTGAGGAGATAACAGCAAATACAACCAAAGATCATCATTAATCTTTTGGGTTACCAAGGCGTCATCATCATCAACTGGAAGGAGCATGCGCCCGAACAAGCATGCGCCCAACAATCATGCGCCCTGACCTCCATGCTTCTTATTCAAAGTATTCCAAAACTTATTCAAAAGTTTTGAAAACTTTGAAGGGGGTCTTGTAGAAGCATGGAATTTCACAGCCAGAAAGCCCATACGCCAGGCACTATATGTGCCAGAACTCAGACAGCAAAATCAAATAAGCCATTCGAAGAAGGACTTTTTATTTATATATAAAAGTCTATTACATGGCTAGAAAAGGTTGTACAAAAGAGAATTTCTACAAAAGAAAGATCCTAGATCCACAGCCAGCGGCCACCATGCACCTCCAGATAGGCACAGCGGCCACCATATGCCTCCAGACAGGCGCAGCAGCCACCATGTGCCTCCAAATAGGCGCAGCAGCCACCATGCGCCTCCAGATAGGTGCAGCAGCCACCATGCGCCTTCCGATAGGCGCAGCAGTCACCATGCGCTGTCAGTTAGGCGCAGCAGATGCCATGCGCCTCCAGCCAGGCACATCCTACCATCTCTTCAGCAGCTCAGTTATGTGCATCCAGCTCAGTTATGTGCATCCCTTCAGCAGCACTCTTCCAACCAAGCTCACCTGGCCGAGCAGAGCCCAGTTATGTGCTGCTCTTCCAGCCAGGGTCACCTGATAAGTACTTCGATTACACAAAGCATTTAACCCTCTGGCTGGAACCAAGGAAGAGAATAGCACGGCAAAGCTGTGGCCAGGAGAGGCTTCGAAAGAGCCTCCAAAGACCAAGAAAGACCGTGATCGAAATCATGGCACAAGGAGCTTTCAACACAATCAAAGTGGGCGGCACCCACTTTGAAGGAAGAGAGAGCCTAGCACCGCCATTCCGATCTACGGCTCTTCCGGAACAATGGAGATGAGGCCCGAACATCCCTATCTTTGGATGCAACAGGCACCTTTCGCCTGCCTCAGAAGCCCTCGACTTCGTCTTTTGGATGTAACAGTCACCTTCAAGTGCATCGAAGACAACACGACGTCTCATCTTCACCCTCGGGAGTACTTCGTCAACAGAATGCACCCGCATATCCAAGTTCATGTTGGAAGTACGTGAGGGAACGAGGAGCAAACCTTCTCTCCATGCCACTATTTATAGGCCGGGCAAATCAAACCCATACGCCAAGTGGATGACTCTCCGAATTCTGTGCAATGAATTTGTATTAAATGGATGAACCGGATGCCTCAAATTCAGCCAAACGGCTATTTTTAGCACTCGAAGAGCGAGACAGCCGCATCATTAAAGGACATGTCGGATGCGCCAGCCAAATAGTGCATCACTTGGATGCGCCCTCCAGCATCAGGCGCATCACACAGATACGCCCCACAGTACCCGGCGCATCACAGAGGATGCGTCCCCTCACATCTCCATACCGAGTGGAACACCAACCAATGTGCCCACTCAGCTGTCCATCGAACGTCACAAACATTAAATGCTGAACTGACACCAGAGTTGGCAGCACGCTTTCCAAAGTCTGAACAGTTGACAGCTTTTTCAGAGAACGAAGCGTCGGCAATGTCAGCATCATCATGACTCTATTCCGACGGCTACTGCCACGTGGCCGTCCGCATGCGCCTCTACGGCCATGCGTCCAAATCGCCATATGCCTCTACGGCCATGCGTCCAAATCGCCATACGCCTCTATGGCCATGTATCCAAATCGCCATGCGCCTCTACGGCCATGCATCCAAACCAGCATGCACCTCAAAAGCCGTGCGCCTCAAACTCTTCACTGATCCCTGAAGACAGAAGAAGAGTCTTCAGTTGAAGCTTTGCATGCGCCTCAAAAGCCATGCTCCCCAGACTGATCTCTGATCCCGAAAGACAGAAGGAAAGTCGCCTGCATGTGCCTCAAAAGCCATGCGCTCTAAACGGTTTGTAACCCCTAAAGGTTATGAGCCGCAGCCTCCTCCTGCATCCAATCAAGGCACAGCTCACCAGATTACTTCCCCCCACCAAATTCGAGATCTTCGAGCCATGGGTCGATGACACGTGTCCTTTGACTCAACTCGTCCAAGATTTCAGCAACAGAAAGATCTTCTCTTCTGCTACGTGCCGGCTCACAATAGCAGTATGAAGAGTTCTCCCCGCAATCAGGGCGCATCATCTACGTGCCTCCATCAGCAACCTCCACGTGGCGTCCCCACACCGGCGCATCCCACATGCGCGCATGAGCAGCCAGCCTGCAAAACTATAAATAGAAGGATCGTCTCCTTCACACACACACAGATACAGACACTCAACGTCTTCCTCCTCTCAGCAAGCTCCAGCATCCAGAGCAATCCACACCTTCAGAGAACCGATAACTGTCGTCAGCCCGTCAACGGAGTCAACGCATTACCACTCGCTCCATTGGCACTAAGGACCCAGCTTAAACAAAAGTGTACTCCTAGGACTACATCTAAGTCGTACATTATAACACTGTTCTGTTTGTATTAAAGTTTTCAATCAAACAATTTTATTGGCAAACAACCGTAAATTCTTATCTTTCGTACTTAGTGACAGTTAGAAAGATGACTACACTACTATATACTTATTGGTCAACCATATGGCTAGAAGGGTTACATTGGCAATTAGAATACATTTAAGACTCTAATGGAATTAAAAAGGCTTTTTTTTTAAAAAAAGGTGTGATTTACTTATTAGTAATTTGTAAAATAGGATATCTAAGGAAGTTGTAAATCTTGAGATTTCTAAGTAGTGATCATAAGAGGATTGATAGGATTTTATTTTTATGCTGCAAAAAAATAGTTGGAATCTATACACAATTGATTTAAGAAATTGTTTTTTATGATCTATTGGATTATAGCTATACGTCTTTGAGCAAATATAAAACTGATTTCAATTTTAAGTTGTGATATTTATGATTTATTGAGTTATAGTTATACGCCTTTCAACAGTTATAAATTTAGTTTGAAAATGATCTTCGATTTTAAATGTAGCAGTAGAAATTATTCTCGTACAACTTACGATTAATATGTTTCTCAAAAAATAGTTTAAAAATTTTGGGTTTAAAATATTTTGAAAGATATAAAATAATTTTTGAGGAAGATTTTTAAATTTTAAATTGTGGCATGTGATTTATGATTTACAAATCTATTTAGATTTTGAGTAAAAAGGTTTTGATTGAGATTATCAATAAAATGGCAAAAAAAAAAAATTATGTTGTCGGATTAGGGTTGATAAGTGCAATAAGATATTGAACTTCAATTTTGAGATTGTTTTTCTTGCTAAGAGTCTTTCCGTAGTTATTTGAAAATTTTTGGGTTTTAAAATTTTGATTGATTATGAGATTTTTATGGATTCGTGAATTATGAACTCTTGATTTCAATAGTTGGATTTGAACGTTAAGTTTTGGAAAAAGTTAGTAGTAACATGGTAAAAGTTTACTTTGAGATTATTAATGGAAATGAAATTGTTAGCCATAATCTAATTGGGCAGCTTAGAGTAAATACAATTTTGGTGGTTTATTGTTTTTTTAAAATTTTTTATTAAGAGACTTTCTGAGGAAACTCCAGTTAAAAATTTTACCACTAAGATAACTCTAATGAGTTAGGAGTATTCCATACTAATTTCCATATCCCTCACGACCATGATAGTAGAATACAAACAAGTGTTGTTAGTCATCTCCAAGATCATATGGTTATATTCCAATCTTGACTCCCTCGACATTCCCTCAAATCTAGATTTTGTCGTGACTTTCTAACCATTTGAAACTTGAGAAATAATTGGATTGTTCCTTGATCATACCCCATCAAGTGGCTGTCATATCTCTAGAAATGGTATTTCTAACTTATTTGCCTTGATCTACTAGAATCTGAATTATCATTATTTCATGCGTTAACTTGGTCATTTACTTTGTGCGTTAATCATTATTTCATGAATTCTCACTTTCTATTTAAATTCTTTTGTGTCCCTTACCGTGGCTTTAATATTTGGAGTACAACACTAGACTTTTTCAGCCAACAAATTTTATATGCAGGACCTAGACGAGCCCACCTTCATGTAGGTATATCACGTGCCACTAAAACACGTCTCCTTGTACTCTAATTTCATGTTACGACTTTCGGGTCAAAAAGACTGGACTCTAATCCCTACCGTGAAACCAATATACTTTTTTTAACTATAGATGAGACCCGACCTCGACTCAATTCTTTCGACCCGATATATGATTTTGTTATACTCAATTCCTTACATGCTTAACCTTGTATTTTATCTTGATTGCTGGACCTATCACACCATTAGTTTAATTCTTGTAAGTTGGGTAGAATATCTCACTACCTAACAAACCCTTTTTTCTAATGAACCATATTGATAAGTTCATTTGGACTATAACATTTAGAGAACCCTAACTTATCTAAGCCGACTGCATGGGCCCAAATTTCAGGCGGAACTTAGATTTTATAAGATCATGGACTATTTGATTTCTTTCATCATTACCTTTACTTATTATTTTATCTACCTATGATGCTAAAATAGCTTAGCTTTGCAAGCTTATTCTTTATCGAGCTTGTTCAAGATATATGTTATTTGGGTCAACCCACTAACATATTGTCTAATCAGAACCGGTGCATGATGGTCTGATCAACCGAGTGCACTTTGGTTCGCCTTTTCAATCTACGTAGATGTGATATAGATAAACTTGGCCTTTAGAATCCCCTCCACGATTGCCTTGACAATCCCTTTGAAATTATTCGATCGCCTTTGAACCACGTATTCGTAATTGATGGTGTCGTCATTTGAACTCCTTAATTACGTTCGCTTTCAACTTTTTAGAAGGACGAAGGCGTTGTACTTTTCTCGGCCCTATCACGACTTTCAAATCGCTTAAATATAGGAGTGAAATCTAATTCGCTCTCTCAATCGTGCCCTCAACCAACCCTCAAGAGACCATAACTATAAGGTCTCAAATTTATTTTATTTTACTTGAACCCATACTATTGCTTATTGCGCGTCATCTTAAAACATTTTTCTTCTTGCGTTAATCCATGGTTATCTTTGCCTTTATTAAATTCACGACACTAATGCATGTTTTCATTCAACGTCATTTTCTTGTCTCGCCCAATGAATTGACTGTGCTTCCTTATCGATATACCCTTGTACCTTCTCACCCCCTACTCATTCTTAATTTCGAGGACGAAATTCTTTTAAATTGGGTAGGATATAAAACCCCTAAATTTCTATTATTTTTTTATTTTTATTTTGGTAGTGATTTAAAATTTTGTATTGTACGTTGCATAGTCGTATTGTACGTCGCGCACCAATTTACGTTTTTTCCGTAATTTGCTTGTCGAGTGCGAATGTGTGCAAGGTACACCTTTTTAGAAAAATGGTTTTTGATTATAAAATTTTATTTATGTAAGATAGTTTTCAAAATAATATGTGATAAGTATTTTTTTAATTATTAAAAGTTATGAGAAGAAGCACGTCGAGATTTTCAAAAATAATAATTATTTACATTTTATTTTATTGTACAAATATTTGTAGTAGTTAGGAAAACTATTATTTTTATTGAAACTAATTGTGTGCAAGATGCATGAAATATATTTCATGTCCCCTATGAATTTTCGAAATACTAATTATTTCGTCAAAAAGGTGTTTCAAATATTTAAATATACATACTTATTTTCAAAATTCTTTATAAATTAATTATAAAAATATATTTTAGTTAATTACTATACTTTAAATTGTGGTTAGAATTATTGGCTTGATTTAAATAGTTAATTTAAGGATAAATATTTATCTATTGGATTTATTTTGATTTAAATTAGATTGAGATTGGATTTTGATTTAATTAATCTATTTTAATTAATATATGATTTATGTATGGGAGATTTAAAATCCCCTAAATCATATCCAAATGGGAATTCCCACATCCTATAAACAGGCAGGTACTCTTCCATAAATTTTCACATCCAGAAATTCTTCACAAAAATGTGCATCATGTCCTTGTCCGTGTCCCCCTTCCCATCCACTATTTTACATATACAATATTGACCCCTTCTCCGTCGGACAACTCCCGACATGACGATACGCAATCCAATCCGATAATACAATCCCAAATCCTAAACCTACAGCCTTCACCATCGCCCTCAGCCCCGCCATCAACTACAATCATCTTCGCCACTGACGTCATCTCGCCAACATCTTCCCGACCCCCTGACGACCAGCGCCTTCACGCCACCATCCCGATCTACCTCGCCATCCCCTAGCCACACAACCAGTACAACCCGCTGCACCGGAGTCCGTCGCAGCCGCGACCATCGCCAACAGCATCGTCGCCATGGCAATACCACCGCACTACCAGCCAACCCCGACCCGTCCCGACCACCACTCCCGTCCTCGCCGAGCCTCCCTGGCTGATTCCAGTGCCGCCCCCAAACACTGACTACCACCACCACCGAGCTAAACCGGCACCCCCAATCTCCATCGCCACCGCCAGCACCAAAATATCCAAGATAGAGACAAAACCAAAACCTAAACCTAAACTCACCTAGCCGCCGGCGACGCCGAGCCTCCCCCCAGATCCGCCACTCATTCCCGTGGCAGGCAGCGCCTCTCCGCGCACGCTGGGGTCGACCTCCACGCCGGACGGCGCAGCGCCCTCGCCGGCGTCCGACCCATGCTCCGCCGCACCCGGCCACAGATGCGACCTCCATACCACCACCTATTTGGCGCCGGCAAACGAGCGCCAAGACCGCCGCCTCCTTCCCGTCGAAAAACCCCCTTCACCGCCGCTCGTCCGCCTCCCGCGCCCCATCTTCACCGCCGTGTCTCTCCGTTACAGTCCGGCGCCGATCGCGCCCATCCGCCGTTGGGTGGCCATCCGCCTCTGCTCGACGGAGCTGCCGGTCCCGTGCCCCTATCTTTCCCTACACCACCGGCGCCACTCCACCGTCGATCCTCATCACCGGCTACCTCCCTCCGCCTGAGCACCGATCGGCCGCTTTCCGTCGTTCGGTAGCCCTCCGCCCGGTCACCTCGGGCCACCGTCTCCTCCTCTCGTTCGTCGCCAATCCCGACCACCTCCGCGCTCTTGGGAAGAGCCACCCCGACGAAACCCTCCTTCAGCATCGGCAGCCGCCGCGTCCATCCGCCACGCCGCACCACCGCGGGCAGCGCCCAGAGCCGCCACGCCACCCACCCTCCGGCCGAGCTTCTCCGAAACCCTTTTTTCGGTGAGTTCCCCATTCTTTCTCTCTGGCTTCCATTCTGTTTTTTTAACTTTTAGTTTTTTTTACTTTGATATTTAGGGGGAGAACTGCTGGGGTCTTTATTGGTATTTTGATTGTTCTTTTATTTTATTTTTTATTTTTCTTCTTTTTCTTTTCATTGTTTGTGTGTGTGTCTCCTTTACAAAACAATAGCATTATTAATATTATTATTATTATTAATCTTACCATAGTAGTTATTAATAATATTATTAGTATTACTGGTATCATCATCATTTTATTATTATTATTTCTCTTATTAAGGATATCATTTTTCTTATTTAATAGAAACTGGAAATAAATAGGTATAAATATTTACAAATATGTATAAAATAGGGTTTATCATTTTTTTAGTATTTAAATTTCTTATACAAATTTTGTTGACTAAAATATATAGTAGCTTCCAAATTATAAAATGTATTCTAGTATTTTTATTTATCAAATAAATAAAAATATTATTATCCTATTTATGCAAAATTTTGCCTAAAACTGTTTTTGGATTTCAAGTAATTACCAAAATTATTTTACTAACAAAAATCTAGTCTTAGTATTACAAATATCACTTTCTAAAAATAGGGTAATTATTCGTTTACTCCCAAACTCCCTTTCATTATCGTCATTGAGCACGACTACTTACATGTTTCTATTTCTTGCGAATTTAGGCCATGTTCGCATGGACCTCGGCTATTGGACAGAACATGATATCTCGAACATCGCACCACCGAACTATACACCAGGCAAGTCACCTTGCCTTTACTGTTTAATTTCTTGCTCAATATCATGCATACTTTTTCTTTATGTTGTTCTTTCAAAATTATATATATATGCAAATTATTATATTTTATGCAATTGACTTAGAGTTAAGGGACCACCGTATGTTTAGTGCATCTCATAAACTATCACGATGTGCCACGGATTGTGTGTGAGTTATGAGTCGAATATAGATGCGGACTTGCGTGCTGACTGATCATTGGTACGTACAGGTCGTGCGTTAGGATATAACTGTTAATAGATTATGTAGAAGACTTGGCGGTTATTAAGGATTAAATAATGTCGTGGAGTCGACACATGTATAGTATCATGGGGAGGGGGAGACAGTTATTAGCGTAGGGGATACATGTTCAGTACACACATAGATTTGGGCCGATAGTGTCTCGTATGAGCGCTACTTACTGCCCCGGGGCCGATAGTTCTCGTATGAGAGCTACTTTCTGCCCATGGTCAATAGTGTCTCTTATGAGCGCTACCTACTACCACTCTCTCTCTCTATCTATGCTGAACGCCTAAGCTCCTGCGTAGAACGTTGTCTTCTCAAAGTATATATCACATAGAATGGTTAGGAACCTTTACGCATGTATATTTTCTATTGAGCTCTAACTATTCGGCTATGGCATGATATTATGTGTCTTGTTACTTTCCCCTGAGGACCTGGTTTTTCCCCAGGTGTGTGTTCATGTTTTCTGCAGGTGTTCTAGCCAAGGCCGTGATCTTCTCCATTTTTCGAAGATGATTGCTCTTGGTTTGTTTTATCATTTTGTCGATCGCTTTCCTGTACATTTATATCATTGAGATAGTTGGTAGTGGACTTTGTCTCCGTCCAACGATTGTACCATAACTATTCAAGTTGATCATATCTTTATTTTATTATATATTTGTGGATGAGATTTAGCATGTCTTGATTTTCTACATTTACAGCTTATCTATATATACGAGCTGTATATTTACTCGTATGTATACAGTTGGCATGATACGTATCTAGTCCCAAGTATTTGGGACTGGGGTGTTACATGAGTCTTATTACTCTTCGAAGGCGTGTCTATATAACGAATCCAAGAAACACATAACTGAAGAACTGGAGGCCATCACAGGGCCAGAGGAACCCTTGAGAATTCAACTCCAGGCCCATAAATCGGGCAAAGTCGTACCCCATGTCGCAACTTTGCATAAAGAGGTGTCCGGTTCCCCCACCCCAGCTACACAGTTGGAGCCGATGGTCATCCGACTCCCAAAGACCAGCCAAGAACCCGTCATAGGGTCGATGATGATCCGATTGCCAAAATCCAATCAAAGGCGATCGAAAGACGAAAGGCCCTCTGGGGAGCCGATGGTGATCCGATTGCCAAGATCTAGTCAAACGCAACCGGGAGACACAAAGTCCCCTGCCGAGCCGATGGTCATCCATCTTCCCAAGGCGAGCCGACAACCAAGTGTCGATTCGACACCCTCAGGCAAGCCAATGCCACAAGCTGAATCCTTGGTGGTAAAGTTGCCCAAGATAGCATCCCAATCTTCGGTCACGCAGGGGGTAGCTGAAGAGGATGCAGAACTCGCAAAGTATCTGGTTGCAAATGTGGATAGTTCCTCTCCTGATGATGTAATCACTGTAGATAAAATTCCTTATTTCATCGATAAGAGGCTGCCATTGAACTATCCTGAGTGTAATAAACTCAATCTGATGTATACTGCGGGACTCGGTCAGGATATTAACCTGCACACACAGGTGACAACCGTCCATACTGCAAACCGACTTGCTCCCATTAAAGATGTCTATTTCCTAGTCCCAGCCAGAAGAGAAGGGGATCACACGATCATCTTTGGCCGAAAAGAAGGTCCTCAACCCTTCATGCCTCAAAAGTTTGATCTCGAACCCGATACCGAAAGACTATCGCTCTACCTGTATAGTCCTCAGGCCGAGTACTTCATACAAAAGTAGGGGTACGACATGGAGGCTACCCCAGGTCTGAATTACGGCAGCGGTCGGCGATTGTCTTTGCAGCTATTAACTCTGTCTGGGAAACCTCAGGATTACTATAGCAAGTCCAAATACGGCCTCAGTTATGTTACACCAGCAACAACACCCGAGAGCTTCGATGAGGAATGCGAGTGGCATTCTCACTCATCCGAATCACCTATATACGATTTCGATGACAACATTGGAGATATATTCAAGCAGACATTATCTGTAAACATGCCATCCGCTGGCATAGAAGAGGAAGACGAGGATCTACTCGAACCTCTTAAATTGGAGCCATGGGTCCAATAACTGGATGCACAATAGAAGAAATGCTTTAAACTTCGTGATCCTTCCACTGAAGATAAGGTCATGCAAGTTAACCTCGGTGATAAATCCTCTCCAAAGCCAATCTTCGTCAGTAAAAGCCTGACAGACGGCGAGCGGGAGTCCTTATTGTAACTCTTCAGAGAATACATTAACGTCTTTGCCTGGAGTTATGAAGACATGCCAGGGCTAAATCCCGAGATCGTACTTCATAAGCTCAATATTCATCCGGACGCGAAACCAGTCAAGCAACAGCAACGACGGTTCCGTCTAGACATCATAAACTCTATCGAAGCAGAAGTAAACAAGCTTTTAGCTAACGGTTTCATCTACGAGGAGTGGCACCCAGACTGGATAGCTAATATAGTAGCAGTCGTCAAGAAGAACGGGAAGATCTGAATTGTAATGACCCGCTCCACCCTAGCGGAACGTCGATTCAAACGGCAAGTGCAACGACTCAAACGAGCCGTCGACCCGAAAAGTTGGCATCGACCTGATGAAGAATCGATGCAAGGCTTACATTGGCCCGTCAAGATGAATCCAGACTTAGACTTTCAAAGGCGCGCTCGGAGTATCGCTCGGCCGATGCGAACATCGCTAAGGTGGGTGGCTCCGATGAACCCGAACCCGTCTTTACTTAGCCTAGACACTTAACAATACGGACACTATTGCTAGAATCGCTAGGCATCAACACCGCGCATGTTAATAAATGAATGACTCAACGCACCTAGCTAAGGGAATAATCCCATCTTGTATGCTTGTTTAGAACATGGAAAAGAACTCGACAAATATAGAAACTCTCGTACCGCACTCTACGCTCGTGCTAAGGCACAAGCTTACATGCAAGTTTTCTCTGCGATAGACAATGAAATAATAAACGGTTTACAACAAAGAAACGGAAGACTATCGACATAGTCGTTCTGAGTAGAGTATAGCAACATTGAAAGTCTTCGGGACCGATGGGTCGCCAAGGCGACTCCCGCACGGGGAGTTGCATAATGAATGAATAAATAAACGAATAAGTGAATGAATGAATCCACGAATGAATGACATGAATACGTGAAGAATGAATGAATGAACGAACAAGTGAAAGAAAGAAATAAAAGAGTGAATACAAGATAAGACATAAAAGACGTTAGCGAAAGGTATGACGGGTACGTGCAACGGGGCTCGCTACCCGCGCTGCACGGACGCCAACCTGGTCGATAACGCATTATGGCTCAAAGACAGCCGATATGTTAAATGACAAGTCAATACGAAATGGTCGTGGACAAATGGCACGGGCGATAGGGGAATACCGTGGCCGTCATGAGGAAGGATTCTGCGGCACGGGCGATGGGGGGAATACCATGGCCGGCCTAGGCGGAATCAGACATGGGGCTTACGAGCTGCTTTGAGTGGGGGCTCGGCCACTCAAAGAGACGTAAGGCCAGGCATTTCAAGTGACTATCAAGGTGTACCCGCCATCATGCTTCGATATGTGAGAATGCCCATATGATATGTCCAAAATGGCTTGTGATGCCAGCGACCCATGTATGTAGATTAAGTAGACTATGCTGGTGGCAATCCACGTGCAAGTTCTTGCATTGAAACAAGTAATCTAAGTTAACTAAATAAAGTACCTCCTGAACATGCTTAAAATATAACGTCCTGAACATGCTGGAAATGTAACATCCTGAACATGCTTGAAATATAACACTCTGAACATGCCTGAAATGTAACACTCTGAACATGCCTACGATGTGTTGAACATGCCTACGACGTGCTAGAACGTGCCTATGATGTGCTAGAACATGCCTACTAGACAGGGAAATGCCCCTAACATTAAATGTTTACATGAATCACGTTAAGTTACTACTTGTGAATTGTGGACTAATTTGGTTTACTCTGGACAGGGAAGGCCGGGACGGTAAGTATGGGTAAGTCGTACATGCATTTCCATGCAGATACTTGAATTCGGCAACACGAGATAGGTTACGAAATATGCCATAAAATTGATCCTAAGACCAGATTAGAAAGATAATGAATGATAGACGGTGCACAAAAGTAAATGGAACGTGTTTGGTAATGATAGCATCGTGGGCGAGCTAGCCTCCCCACCAGTGCATAATAATATACTGATAACCCCACAGTCTGCTTGCAGGATGCAGGAGACGTCATCAGGTGCGGAGCTTCCCTCGAACGTGCTAAGGTATGGAGCTATCTCTGGAGCCTTGGAGCGTTACAAGGAGCTGAAGCACCATATACAGGACATAATGTATCGGAACATCGCCATTAATTATTCCATCTTGTAAGCTACTTGCCACGCCTTTTATGTTTCAGAGAGAGAGAGAGAGCTTGAGTGACTTGTAAACTTGGCCTACCTCTGCTTGTATACTTCTTGAATATCAATAAAGAGTTTGAATTCGCTTCTACTTCTGTTCATTTACTTTCCGCTGCAAATGGGGACACTCTGTGCGACTCTGTGGCCTAGCTCAAATCGGCCGTTTCTGGACATGGCCTTACACGGGCGCAACCTAGGCCTGTGCGGCATCACGCCTTAGCGAGGACGATCGCTCCTACGGGAGTGGGGCGTGACAGATTGGTATCAGAGCACGGCTTTACGACCTTGGACTTTACGTCGATTTCTCAGTTTTGAAAGCTCGTCGTTGGAAAAAGAAGTGTACGCTCTCTCTTATTGTGCCTTGGGATGTTCCATACAATAAGTTTAATACTTTTAAAAGCTCGTACAAGCGTTCACTCAAACGTGTCGGTAGGCTATCGCCGAATACATCGGTAGGCCGTTGTGTCGAACGGTATCAAACTTGTCTTGATAGAAAATATGTGCTAAGTTAACAAGTCGCGTGCGTGCCTAACTAGTCCTGCGTTGACCCTAGTAATTAAGCGTGCAAACTTGAAATATAGTCCGCACGGGATAGCTATGCACACGGCCTTTTGGCTAAGTTGTGCTACGTGTCGCACATCTCGACCTTTTGGTACGAACGAGTTGTGAGCGATATCAAGTACCGCTCGATCGGGAACGAAGCTACACTTAGAGTATATATCGATAGGAATGCTATCGAGTTCACGCTTAGGCGTGTACGGAAGATTGATTTAGACTGTGAGGAACGGGCAAACGTACGATTGAACATGTCGATTGGAAATCGAATGATCTTTTGAGGATTGATAGAATGACTTAAACCCGAGTGGTGTATGTGATAGGTCCGGAGAAGAATAAGAATGAGTGTCGACGACTAGTCGAGTGGCTCGAACCCTGAGTGGTGTCTGGACGGCGTAGAAGTTATTCGAGTGAGACAAAAGGATATACGGATGGAACGATTATGTCGACGAAGAGATGCGATCGTGCAAAGCCTTAGAACGCGTCACGCTTAGTTGGTCGTGACCTCGAATGTCCCGAATAGGATGTCATTCGGACAACTTGTCAATGGGCAACGCGTGTTAGAAAATGATTCGGAACAATGAATGGTCTTGATCGAGGAAACTTAGAGGATCGCACGTACAATTTTGGATTGATTCAAATGAAATGTGACTTGAGTTTTGAACAACGATCTTGAAACGAGCTTGAGGAATAGCGATCGAACTTGATCTTGAATATCGAGAAAATTGTGGAATATCCAGTTCGGACAATAGCATCAGTCGTACGACTCGAAATTGGTTGCAAAGGAAGATCGTCAGGTCACGCATATAGTCGATGGTATTGAGGCGTATCAAAGATCGATATACGATAACTCGGGGGTACTTTGACTCGGCGAATGACGATCGTACAAATGTCATTGTTCTGACGGATGCTATACTCGGGATATTGAAGCGTGTCGAGGAAAATATAGACGTGGCTCGAGGATTTTTTGGTTGAATAAATGACGGTCGGACTATCGAATAGAGATATTGACTTGGATGGAAATGAAATGTTGGATTTGCTTCGTTGATAACCAAAACTTGACGTTCTTGTCTTATGCGAGCGCAACTCCAGCCTCGCACATGCGTCACACCGATTAGGGCAATCACTCTGCGTGAGCGCTGGTATGGTGATTCATACAGCGGAGGTGATTGAACTAGCATGGCGTGGCAATTTCTATATTTTGACTTGTGGTTTGACGCGAAGGTGGACTCAGAAATGACTTAGCGTGCTTGATGATCGAACTTGAGGATTGAGTAGGTCCAATCCGCGTATCGAGAATGAATTAGTCTAGACGCAAGCAAGAGTTACGCCCCGATAAGAATGATTATTCCGCGGGAGCGTTGCATGGTAATTCATGAACCACCATGGATAATCGGACTCGCGTGAGATTGGGGCGCAATTTATTGTCAAAGCTAGACGACCTCGTGATCGAATAGATGAATTGGTTAGAATTGGTAAATTGAATGGAATCGAATATGTGCAATGATGCCTTGATGCGAATTAGGTGATCGTGCTCGATGTTTAGAAATCTGAGTGACGCGAGCTTGGTAGAAAACTCCGTACTACCGACTTTGGTTTGACCCTAGGATTGGGGTCAGTGTTGGCATTATTGTTGGAGAACTATGATTCCAATCCTGACATTGACTTAGCCTTGAGAAATGGCCTAGCGGTTAGGCGAGACGCCCTGTTTCAATTGTTTGCAATCAAAAGATTGATCTTAAGGATTGACATGGATGGATTGAATGATGCAAGAATAGGAAACCCTGCTCACGAGATTCGGCTGACATGCATATATATCAGGGACGCCGGAGTATGTGCACGATGCGACTCGAGTGAGAATGATGAATTCTCTATCACACGATTTGGTGAATGGATGTATTCTGGGGACGCCTGGAATGCGTGCACGATCCAACCAAGTGACACGTTGAATTCCAAACGAGACTTGAGGAATGGAAAGTATCGAGGATTGAGATCGTGTTAAAAGAAAGGAATGATACTAGTATGAGCGTGGCTCAGAATCAAAGAAACGTGTAGATAGAGTGTGCGTGAACGACGATAATATTAGCCCTAAACAAGTGAATGGTATAGAATCGATATCGTGCAAGTAAAAGTTGGTATAACGAATTGGACCATTGATAGGAAGATATACTCGATGATAGTGCAATACTTGGTCTTGAATCGGACGAAAAATTACTTAGACTTGGTCGACCCAGCTAAGAAGAAATCTTACTGATTTCGTGGACAAGAACGCTTGAGAAGCGAATCGGGTCATCTCGATGACCGAGATAAACGAAAGTAAGTTTACCTCAACCTACGACCCACGCATTTGACGAATTACAACGTGCCTCGTACGACCATTTCAGTCCCATAACACGAAAAAATAGCAACCAAGACAAAGAAATACTTGAATTGAATAAGTACCATCAACTCTAAAATGAATAAAAAGTTATTCAATAAAATCGACCAAATGTATGCGACACGGAACTTAGAAAGGTATCAAGTATAGTTCGATGCCATCGAGCGGTAAAGCCATTCGATAGAAATTGTCTAAGATACGTACATGACATGGGTTAAGGAACAGTAGGATGACCTGCACTCAGGAAGTCTCGAGGACGAGACTTATTTTGAGTGGTATATTATATAACGACCCGCTCCGCCCTAGCGGAACGCCGATTCAAACGGCAAGTACAACGACTCAAACGAGCCGTCGACCCGAAGAGTTGGCATCGACCTGATGAAGAATCGATACAAGGCTTACATTGGCCCGTCAAGATGAATCCAAACTTAGACTTTCAAAGGCTCGCTCTGAGTATCGCTCGGCTGATACGAACATCGCTAAGGTGGGTGGCTCCGATGAACCCGTCTTTGCTTAGACTAGACACTTAATAATACGGACACTATTGCTAGAATCACTAGGCGTCAACACCGCGCATGCTAATAAATGAATGACTCAACGCACCTAGCTAAGGGAAAAATCCCATCTTGCATGCTTATTTAGAACATGGAAAAGAACTCGACAAATATAGTAACTCTCGTACCGCGCTCTACACTCGTTCTAAGGCACAAGCTTATATGCAAGTTTTCTATACGATAGACAATAAAACAATAAACGGTTTACAACAAAGAAATGGAAGACTATCGACATAGTCGTTCTGAGTAGAGTATAGCAACATTAAAAGTCTTCAGGACCGATGGGTTGCCAAGGCGACTCCCGCACGGGGAGTTGCATAATGAATGAATAAATGAACGAATAAGTGAATGAATGAATCCACGAATGAATGACATGAATACGTGAAGAATGAATGAATGAACGAACAAGTGAAAGAAAGAAATGAAAGAGTAAATACAAGATAAGACATGAAAGACGTTAGCGACAGGTATGACGGGCACGTACAATGGAGCTCGCTACCCGTGCTGCACGGACGCCAACCTGGTCGATAACGCATTATGTCTCAAAGACAGCCGATATGTTAAATGACAAGTAAATATGAAATGGTCGTGGATAAACGGCACGGATGATGGGGGGAATACCGTGGCCGTCATGAGGAAGGATTCTGCGGCACGGGCGATGGGGGGGAATACCGTGGCCGGCCTAGGCGGAATCAGACATGGGGCTTACGGGCTGCTTTGAGTGGGGGCTCGGCCACTCAAAAAGACGTAATGCCAGGCATTTCAAGAGACTATCAAGGTGTACCAGCCATCACGCTTCGATAAGTGAGAATGCCCACGTGATATGTCCAAAATGGCTTGTGATGCCAGCGACCCATGTATGTAGATTAAGTGGACTATGCTGGTGGCAATCCACGTGCAAGTCCTTACATTGAAACAAGTAATCTAAGTTAACTAAATGAAGTGCCTCCTGAACATGCTTGAAATGTAATGTCCTGAACATGCTAGAAATGTAACATCCTGAACATGCTTGAAATGTAACACTCTGAACATGCCTAAAATGTAACACTCTGAACATGCCTACGACGTGCTAGAACATGCGTACGATGTGCTAGAACGTGCCTACGACATGCTAGAACGTGCCTACTAGGCAGGGACACGCCCCTAACATTGAATGTTTACATGAATCACGTTAAGTTACTACTTATGAATTGGGGACTAATTTGGTTTACTCTGGACAGGGAAGGCCGGGACGGTAAGTATGGGTAAGTCGTGCATGCATTTCCATACAGACACTTGAATTCGATAACACGAGATAGGTTACAAATATGCCATGAAATTGATCCTAAGGCAAGATTAGAAAGATAATAAATGATTGACGGTGGACAAAAGTAAATGGAACGTGTTTGGTAATGATAGCATTGTGGGCGAGCTAGCCTCCCCACCAGTGCATAACAATGTACTGATAACCTCACAGTCTGCTTGCAGGATGCAGGAGACGTCATCGGGTGCGGAGCTTCCCTCGAACGTGCTAAGGCGCAGAGCTATCTCTGGAGCCTTAGAGCGTTGCAAGGAGCTGAAGTACCATATACAGGACATAATGTATCGGAACATCGTCATTAATCATTCCATCTTGTAAGCCACTTGGCATTCCTTTTATGTTTCAGAAAGAGAGAGCTTGAGAGACTTGTAAAATCGGCCTAGCGCCGCTTGTAAACTTCTTGAATATCAATAAAGAGTTTGAATTCGCTTCTACTTGTGTTCATTTACTTTCTGCTGCAAATGGGGACACTCTGTGCGACTCTGTGGCCTAGCTCAAATCGGCCATTTCTGGACTTGGCCTTGCACGGGCGCAACCTAGGCCTGTGCGACATCACGCCTTAGCGAGGACGATCGCTCCTACGGGAGCGGGGCCTGACATTAATCTGCATCGACTTTCGCAATCTGAATACGGCATGTCCTAAGGATAAATTCCCTCTTCCCATTACCGACATAATGATTGATAATATGTATGGCTTCGAGCACATGTCCTTTATGGATGGCTTTTTAGGATATAATCAAATCAAAATATCTCCTGAAGATGAAAAACATACGTCATTCCAAACACCGATCGACGTGTATTGCTGCACAGTCATGCCCTTCGGCCTGAAGAACGCTGGTGCTACATATCAGCGAACAATGAGCATCATTTTCAGGGATTACTTATGCAAGATGGTGGAGTGTTACGTTGACGACATCGCCGTCAAAAGTTGCTCCAAGAATGACCACCTATACGATTTGAGGACGGTGTTCGATCTTATACGAGCGCATAATTTGAAGATGAATCCCGCCAAGTCCTTCTTGGGCATGTCCAACGGGAAGTTCCTGTGCTTTTTTATCACTTCCCAAGACATTCACATAGACCCCGATAAGACAAAGGCAATCCTGGAGATGAGTCCGCCGAAGAACCTCCGTGAACTCCGTGGCCTTCAGAGAAGACTAGCCCACATCAGGAGGTTCATATCTAACCTCTCATGACGATGTCAACCCTTCACACAACTTATGAAGAAAGGTATCTCTTTCGTTTGGAATGAGGAATGCCAACGTGCCTTTGATGACATTAAGGAATACCTAACGAATCTGCCAGTTCTGGTAGCCCTGGTTGTCGGAAAGCCATTCCTATTATATGTACGAGCAATGAAACACTCCCTCGGTGCCTTGCTAGCACAAAATAATGATACGGGGCACGAACAAGCCATCTATTATCTCAGCCGAATAATGGTGGGGCCAGAGCATAGGTATACCGCCGTAAAGAAGGAATGCCTTGCCTTGGTGTTCGCCATTCAGAAAATACGACACTATTTGTCACGACAGACCATCCATGTTATCTCATGAGTCAATCTCCTCAGGGTTCTCATGACCAAGCCAGGCACATTCGGTTCTCGTCTAGCTACATAGACGATACTGTTATCCCCCTACGACATGGTCTTTGTTCCGTAGAAGGCTGTCAAAGGTCAAGCCTTAGCCGACTTTCTGGCAGCCCATCCAGGCTCAAAAATAGCCAGAATCTATGAAGAAATCCCAGATGAAGTCATTGACTCAAACATGACTTCACATGAAGACGTTTAGCGAATGTTCTTCGACGATGCCTCAAGAACGGGGCCCCAAGGTGATATCGTCGCTGGAGTCGGGATAGTGTTAATTTCTCCCTCCGGATTAGTGGTCAACCGGGCATATTATTTACGGAACCCTTTTCAAACAATGTAGCCGAATATAACGCTTTGGTCATCGGGCTCCAACTTGCAAAAGAAGTGGGAGTCAAATACCTAGAAGCATATGGCGACTCGCTGTTAGTTGTCAATCAAATCCGAGGCTCGTAAGAAGTTCGCAACATGGACCTGATTCTTTATCATCAGATAGCAATTGCTGTCATAGCAACCTTAAAGGGGTTCTTTATAGAAGATGTTCCTAGGCTCCAAAATATTGAAGTCGATGCCCTAGCAGACCTTGCCACTTCTTTGGCGGTTCCAAATTATGATTATCATCCACTTGACGTCATAGGCCATGAGCTGGTATGTCCCAAAATTAACGTTCAACGAGATACGAGTTACTTTGCCCAGATAACCAATGATGTGCAATACTGGAGACTCCCGTTCATCGACTTCGCAGTCTACGGAATCCTGCCAGAGAATGTGAAAGAAGCAACTTCAATCCGAAGGCGTTCTCTCAGATTCTTTTATGACACCGAAACAAAAATATTGTACCGACGATCTTACGACGGACTACTGCTAAGATGTCTGTCAAATGCAGAAGCCTTATACGAGGCTCACGATGGCGTTTGCGAGGCTCACCAACCGGCCCGACGTTCCAGGACCGTCTCCGTCGGATGGGTTACTACTGGCCTACGATGCTAGCAGACGCAGTTGATTATGCAAGGAAGTGCAAGGCTTGTGTCACTCCGATCCCGATATATGTATTCTTTATGGATTCCGTATATGGTATCTGTATTTAGCATGTGTATAATTCCGTATATTTATTAATGGTGGCATATAGCTTTTTTAGCATTGTCATTAGTGGAGTGATTAAGGATTAGGATTTTCTTAAACCAACCCAACCCCTATTTAATATCATCTTCCTCACTCTCTCTCATCATTCACTCCTCCATTTATTTTCCTCAACCACCACCACCCATAGGCAAGCACAACTTGCTCAAAAGAGGAGATTTTGTGTATTTTATATTCTTGATTTTTCCTTATTATTATTTGCCTATTTTGTTCTTCTCTCCATTCTCTACAAGTTTAGTTCTTGAAGCTTTTGATTTTGATGGCTAGATTTGTGTAGATCTAAGTTCCTAAAAAATTAGGGTTTTATTGGTTTTCATGGTTTTGATCTATCATACTTGGCTATTTTCGAAAACCATTGGTCCTATGTTGTAGAAAATTTGATTCTACACAGTTTTGACCTTTAGAAAGTTAGATTTTGACTTGTTTGGTGGAAGTTATGGCCGAAACAATAATTGGGTTTCTTCGAGGTTCGCCTATGCTGGCTCTGGCAGGGATGATGAACAGTCCCCTCAGCCGCATAAGCAAACGGTAGCCGCATGAGCATTTGAGCCGAATAAGCTTTCTAACCGCATGGCACTCCGGCCGTATAAGCTTTCGTAGCCGTAGGAGCCTTTTGTGCCGCATGGCATTTCCAGCCGTATAAGCTTTTGTAGCGGCATAAGCTCTTCCAGCCGCATAAGCTTTTCCGCTGTATAAGCTAGTTGCAGCCACAGGAGCCTTTCGCAACCGCATATTTATTAACCGCATGGACTTCTGCTCCTTCAGCCGCATAAGTTCACTCGGCCGCATGAACTTGGTCTATCCTGAGCCGCATGCGCTTTTCCTACGCTGGGGCTGCATAAGCCCGGTTCTTCCTAGGCCGCATGAGTTCATTCGGCCGCATGAGTTCCCTCAGCCGCATACGCTCGCATTTTCCTAGCCGCATGCGCCCTGTACTTCTTCCAGCCGCATGCACTTTCTTTTCCGGCCGCATGTGCCCGTTCCTTCCTTCAGCCACATAAGCCTCCATCACTCGGCCGCAGGAACTTGGTCCTCCCCTAGCTGCATGAGCTCTTTGCTCAGCCGCATGAGTCTGGGCCGTAGATAGTCTAGCCGCATGACCTTATTAATTTTGAGCCGCATGTGCCTGTCCATTTTCAGCCGCATATGCTTGTTGGTTCTTGGCCGCATGAGTCTCAGCTGCCTGTTCCCTTGTCTTAGTCCACATTTCTGAGCTGACTACCTATGTGATGGCTGGATATCCCTATGTATGTACCGAGGTACAATCTACGTGAACACCGAGGTGCTATCCTATGCGCTAAGTATTCCTACATGATACCTGCCAGTACCACCAAGAGTCCTGCTTTTACATAAGTAATGGTCAGTAGCAATGACGTGGTATGTATTGTGTGCTGCATTACACCAAGAAGGGGGTATCTATGCATGACTCCATGAGCCAGTACGGATTCTTTCTTGGGGTACTCGTACAATGTACAACATCTAGAGGAGTGAACATGTGACCACGACATATGAACTCTGAGTATAACCTAGGACTTAACTAGGCAACTAACTTGGTAGATGCATTGGGTGGGATGTAACGCCCCAGTCCCAAAATAGAAGGACTACAATGTAATCATGCCAGCTGTATACCTACGAAGTATATGGACCCTCGTATATATACATAAGCTGTAAAATGCAGTAACCAAGGTACTAAATCTCATCCACAAAGATAATAATGATATAAAAGAAACTTTGAATTTGTCATGTATATAATCGTTGGGCGGAGACAAATCCACTACCAACAAGTAAGGAAATGTACATGGAAAATAAAATGAGTTTGGCGGGCGAAGCGAAGATGATCAAAGCGCAATCATCCTCGAAGAAATAGTGACAATCATGGCCACGGCTAGAACACCTGCGAAACACAAGAACACACACCTGACGAGATAACCAGGTCCTCAGAGGGACGTAACAAGATACAATAAACATGCCATATAAATACTGAATATAAAATATGCCACAATCAAAGAAAGTGACAAGACACAAATAAGGTAAACTAACCGGACTAAAGTGAAGATGCAACTTGAGAACATTCCTTCGACGCATGAGCCCTGGCTGTAAATAGGATCTGGTATAGTCCCCTCTTGGGCACCAGTGATCTAAGCGCATGACGTTCAAAAACCAGTGGCCAACCTGAGAGGCTCATCATACCCGTATCTCCAGCGGAGCTTCCGGGTTACAAGAAAGTGTAATCGAAGCCCATACATCAGGTATTGTTCTCCCCACCCAATGTACCTATTAAGTCGCATCCACGACCATGTTTTTCTACTAACTACTAAGTCTCATAACATACCTCTATTAGCAGTTAGTCCTAACGCATGCACATGGGGGATCAGCCCACATGCAAGAACCTCTATATGCTACTCATCTCACACATCCTCGTGGTACAACTGTGTCAAGGGATATGCAATACACTACAGACGGTAGTCCCTTAACTCTAGGCCCATATGCAATCAAAGGATAAATAACAAGGTACATCTAATATCACTGAGCAGGCAGTAAATCAAGAACTGGAAATAAATGAACAGTGATATAAAATAAAATGCAAACTAAAAATAAATAGTATAATGGCAAGGTATCTTGCCTGGTGTGTCGTCTGGTGTGTGTGGTGCTCTCGACATGTCTCAATAGTCCAATAGCCATGGTCGATGTAATGGTCCAAATCGCAAAAAAATAGGAACATGGGATTAGTCATGATCAACGACGAATATGAGAAATTTAGGAGTAACTGAATGTTTATACTAGTTTTTAGAAATTATTCCCTTATTCTTTTGAAGACAAATTTAGAAATTTCAAAAATTGGTTTTTAAGCAAGAAAACTCTTAAGCTTATCAAAATAAAATTTCTTAGCAAAAAGTATATTTTTATTGGTTAAAATACTTTCTAGAAAATATTTGAAATACTTAGGAATTATTTCATATTTTTATAAACTATATTTTATAATAAAACCCTTTTTGAACAAAAACATATTTAACCCATTTACTATAATAAAATATTTGATATATTTTTTTTTTCATCTGTATATACATACCCATGATACCCAAAATATTTAAACTAATATATACAGCTAATGATAATAATAACAACAATAGTCGTATAATTTGATAATAAAATAATACTAATAATAAATAATAAGAATAACAGTAATTAATATATCGATAAATAATGATATTAATAAATAAATAATAACTATTAATAACCCCTACCCCAAAAGTTATTCAGACGCTTTTCCAGTTCGTAACATACTGAGAACGAGAGAAAGAGGGAAGAGATGAGGGTTCTCACCGGGTTTCGGCCGGGCTCCGACGAAGGGCGGCGGAGTAGGAGGGACGCGCTGGAGCTAGCGGAGGCGAGCGACTTGGGCCCTCCGGCCGGCAGAGATGGCGTCGGTGGGGATTAGCAGCGGCGGGGGCGGATCGGAGAGATGAGACGGGCGGCGGACGATCGGCGGCGGACGGAGGTCTTCGGCGGTGGTGGAGGCGTGTGGGTTCGGAGGGGAGGATGAGCGCTAAGGAGGAGCGGCGGATCCGTTCCTGTGCGGCGCGCTCCGGCCGTTGTCCCAATGACGGGGTCGGTGCAGACCTGCGGGGCTAGTGGGGTGCTGCCGCGGGTCTCGGCGGAGCTCGGCCGCTGGGCGAGTGGATGCACGAGCTGCGAAGCTCGTCATCGACGAAGGCGCCGACTCGCCAGAGGTCAAGTAAGTTAGGGTTTTCTGTATTTTTCTTCTACTTGCTTCTGGTGTTTGGTGGCGGTGACTGATGTGGTGGCGGTGGTCGGAGTTGGGGGCTATGGAGGTAGTGTGGTCATGGTGGTGGCGATGGTGGGTGTGGCGGCGGTGCTGCCATTGGGCCGATGGTGGGTGTGTGGTGACGACGGGAGTCGGAGAAGGCAGCAGGTGGTGTTGGTGGTGGTTTGGTTGTGTCGGGGAGAAGCATGGTGGTTGTTGCTGATGGCTTCGCTCGATGGGGAGACGAAAGGGATGATGACGATGATGATTGGGCTGACATTCGGGAGAGAGTAGTCGTGGGCGGAGGTCCGGGATTGTCGGACCCAAGAAAATAATGTATTTATATGAATAGAAATATAGTGGATGGATAATGGCGACACCGACACGATGCACGGATTTTGGGGTTGTGGACGGAAAATTTCTGGAGGAGTACCTCTCCTTTTATAGGAGGTGAGAATACCCAGTTGGATAGGGATTGGAGAATTTAAATTCTCCCTAGATAATATCATATTATATTTTAAATTCGATTTAAACTAGTTCAATCCAAATCAAATCCAAACTAAATAAATTCTATACTTAATTTAAAATATTTTAAATAAAGTCAATAAAATCTTTTGCAATTTAATTTACCATATTTAATCAAATATTAAAATTGACAAAATCCCAAATATCATTTCATAATTAAATAAATATAATAATTAATTTCAAAAATCATGATAAATACTTAAATATTAATTCATGAACTAGCTTTTATAAATAACAAAATATATTAATAAGCAAATTTTACATTTCGTAAAATATTAAACCACAATTTTTAAATCATAATTTATTTGTAAACGATGAATAAAATAACCTTTTTTAGAAAATAAAAATATTTATCACCTTTGTTTGAACATGTACTTTTCTATTAAAAATAAAATTTCTAATAAAAAATATTTTTCTAACATATGTACCTCGACACATATTCGCATTCGTCGAGAAATTACGAACGCAAATCTCCCGCGTGACGTAAATTCAACAAAGCGAACTCGTATGTTCGGATACGAAGTAAAATGAAAATATAAAAAATCGTAGTAGAAATTTAGGGGGTTTACATCCTATCCAACTTAAAAGAATTTTGTCCTCGAAATTTAGGAAAAATTAGGGTAGGTAAGGCGAAGGGGATGGAAAGTGTTTGTTCGAATAGATATACGAGATCACGAGAATGCAAACAAAATATTCGCCGAGGAGGCGAACGACATTTCAATGGCAATATGTCCTTTGATCGACTAGAATAGAAAAAAATTTGATACGATCATTTATATGACAACCAATCAATGACTAAGCTCGATCACCCTAACACTAACTTTAAAAGGGGCAACCTCATAAGCAGGTAATAAACTCCTTAATCCTTTAATATCATCAATATTCGTGTAATCTCTCTATCATAAATCGTTCTTTCCATTAATTTCTTTCGTACTACGTCTCGTTACCGAAAACCAATATAATTGTATTCTAACTTCCTCTATCTCGTCATAAAATTTCAAATAGTCTCAAATTTGAATTCCATAATCTTCATTATACTAGCTCACTTTATAATATCTTCCCAAGTTAAAATTTTCCTCTAAACTATAATTCCAAAACCTTCAATCAATTGGCCCAAGCAAAAGTTAAAATCTCCTTACTACGATTTGTATTTGTTGGTCAATATACAATGCATCCTTAGGTACCAAGATAAAGTCCGTCTTCAATGTTTGATAAATTTTGAAACCTAACCATATACTTTCATAACTCAATTTCTAAAATATTTATTAGTCTCTCTTTCGAAAATTTTAATTCAGCAATCTCATCTTTTTGATGGTAGAAATGAATTTCATCTTAACTTCATATTCATAATCATCTTAGAACTTAATCAAATTATAAAGGTTTCCTTCTTCAACAATTAGTTATCCTTGAAAACTAGTATTATCATAAGACTATACGTTATCAAAGGCAACGCCAACATTGTTTTTATCAAAAATTTGCATCCATAAATTTAATATATAACTTTGGTTCTTAAACCACCCAAGCTTTTAGAAAATTTTCCACTCGATATGTAGTTACCTCAAAACAAATTTAAAATTCGCGAAGTCTATTTATCCTTGAGTGTTTCATCAAACATAATATATCATTCCTTACTTCATTGATTCAGATTTATTGCACATTTCCATTTATGTCCCACCTATAGCTCATAATCTCATAATTATCTTAACCAACTACATTATTTATCCATGCTGTGGGGCTCTCTAATCTAGCCTCTACTAACCCAAGATTGTCATGGTCATATTTTTTTTATTTTTTTTCGAGCAAGAAAATCATAACATGAGCAAAATTGCATAAACCATAGAGGAATCAAGGTGAAATACGACAAGCAATTTAGTGAGAAGGAAAAAGAGTAAGGGTTGCAATATTGAAGAGCTAAAGATGTTATGTGTCTAAGTCAATCGAGATAAGACATGAAAAAATGACAAGGGTTAAGCAGTCAAGATAAACGCGAAGTTAAGCATTTAATAGGTTGCAATCACATTTTAGATTGAGTCCAAATATATAGTCAAAAGTATTTCGGTACCATGGTATAGATTTAGTTAGTCTTTATGACCCGAAAGTCGTACCATAAAAATAGAGTACAAGGGGACGTGTTTTAGTGGAAATATACTTACATGAAGGTGAGTTCGTCTAGGTCTTGTATGTGAAATTTGTTGGAAGAAAAAGTCTAGTGTTGTGCTCCAAATATCAAAGTCACGATAGAAAATGCCAAATGATCAAATAGAAAGTGGGTTTTCATAAGGTACTGATTAATGCACCAAAATAAAAAGTTTAAGCACGAAATAAAGATAATTAGAAAATCTCCTAGATCAAGTTAAGATAAGTTAGAGGCACAGTTTCTAGAGAGAAAATAGTCTCATAGATAAGGGTAAGGTCAAGGGGATGGTTCTAATCATTTCTAAGTTTCAAATAATTAGATGGTCTTGACGAAAGATCTAGAATTGAGGGAAGGTCGGGTAAGTCAAAGATATGTTCATCGGTTTGGTCGATGACTAACTATACTTGTGTATATGCATATCATAGTCATAGGTGGCATGGCAATCTAATGTGGAATACTTCTATCTCACTAGGGTGACCTTACTTGCTTCTTGGTCTTCTACCAATATATGATCTAATCTAAAATTTCAAGTTCCTCGAAAGTTTCTCAATAAAATTTCCAAGATACTTCGCCAAAATTTCAATTATCTTAGACTGTCAACTTTAATCACAATTTTAAATCTCTAGTCAATCTCGAAACAACCCTTGTATATCGCAACTTGAATATTAACCTCTCTTTTTTTTTCTTTTTTTTTCAAATCTTAAACTCAACATTTAATAAGTTTATCCGTCAAAATTCATACTACAAAATGGAACGTTTAAATAACTCCCGAATTTTAATTCTATATCCTTCAAATGTGTATATCTAGCTTCCAATAAGTCACAACTACTCTACAAAAGTAATTTTTTTTCACCAAAATTTAAATATCCATAATCAAGACATTAAACTCGAAATCTAAATAACTTTATATATCATAATCATATGAGCAAATTTTAAATATTTAAATTTTTCCTTCAAAGTCAATTTTTATCTTCCAAAAATATTTCAAACAAATTTTTTTACCATTATCTCTTCGAGCTCAAAATTAAATACTTATAATTCGTAAATCGTACAATCAATTTAAAACCTCAAGCTCTCTAATAAACCGTAAATCATCAACCCTTCATATTCTCTAGTCGTTACAAAATCATAACTGATAATTTAAAGCACTTTAATAAATTCGAGATAAACTTTAACATATTCAATCCAAACTTGAACTTAATCGTAAATCACGTGTCACAATTTAAAGATGTTTTCCAAATCGGTTTCATATCCCAATAAATCATAAACTATTTCACAATTTCCAAAAATCATAAATCATCAATTTGTTTTCTCGATCTAGCTATTTTCTTATGTATACCACCATGTAATAGCAAAATAAAATTCTAACTATCCTTTGGAGGCGGTAATACGCTACTACCCAACTTGAAATTAACTAATCCTTAAAACCATATTTCTAGGAAAATAAATGCCTTTATAACTCAAACAAAATTCTCAATGCATATTAATTGTCAATGCAATCTATCTAGCCATGAGTTTAACCTATGGGCATATACTAGTGTAGTCATCTTACTAAACACGAAACTAAGAATTTACGGTGGAAGGAGTCAAGAAGATGCAATTCAAGGAGATCGAACGAGAGTTCAGAATTTGAAGTCAAGAAAGTGTCAAGTAGGTGGATGAGATTCTAGACTCTAATCCTATATTGCAGGCCTGTTCGGTACTGTCATATAACCGAAACGGCAAACTTGACCTGCATGGGCCACCACAAAAACATGTAACGCCCCAGTCCCAAAATAGAAGGACTAGAACGAAATCATGCCAGCTATATACCTACGAAGTATATGGACCCTCGTATATATACATAATAAAATACAGTAACCAAGGTACTAAATCTCATCCACAAAGATAATAATGATATAAAAGCAACTTTGAATTTGTCATGTATTAATCGTTGGCGGAGACAAATCCACTACCAACAAGTAAGAAAATGTACATGGAAAATAAAACGAGTTTGGCGGGCAAAGCGGAGATGATCAAAGCGCAATCATCCTCGAAGAAATTGTGACAATCATGGCCACGGCTAGAACACCTGCAAAATACAAGAACACACACCTAGCGAGATAACCAGGTCCTCAGAGGGACGTAACAAGATACAATAAACATGCCATATAAATAATGAATAAAATATGCCACAATCAAAGAAAGTGACAAGACACAATAAGGTAAACTAACCGGACTAAAGTAAACATGCAATTTGAGAAATAATCCTTCGACGCATGAGCCCTGGCTGTAAATGGGATATGGTATAGTCCCCTCTTGGGCACCAGTGACCTAAGCGCATGACGTTCAAAAATGACAGTGGCCAACCTGAGAGGCTCATCATACCCGTATCTCCAGCGGAGCTTCCGGGTTACAAGGGAAGTGCAATCGAAGCCCATACGTCAGGTATTGTTCTTCCTACCCAATGTACCTGTTAAGTCGCATCCACGACCATGTTTTTCTACTAATTGCTAAGTCTCATAACCCTCTATTAGCAGTTAGTCCTAACGCATGCACATGGGGATCAGCCCACACGCAAGAACCTCTATATGCTACTCATCTCACATATCCTCGTGGTACAACTGTGTCAAGGGATATGCAATACACTACAGACGGTAGTCCCTTAACTCTAGGCCCATATGCAATCAAAGGATAAATAACAAGGTACATCTAATATCACTGAGCAGGCAGTAAATCAAGAACTGAAAATAAATGAACAGTGATATATAATAAAATGCAAACTAAAAATAAACAGTATAATGGCAAGCTATCTTGCCTGGTGTGTCATCTGGTGTGGTGCGGTGCTCTCTGACATGTCTCAATAGTCCAATAGCCATGGTCGATGTAATGGTCCAAATCGGAAAAAATAGAAACATGGGATTAGTCATGATCAACGACGAATAGGAGAAATTTAGGAGTAACTGAATGTTTATACTAGTTTTTAGAAATTATTCCCTTATTGTTTTGAAGACAAATTTAGAAATTTCAAAAATCGGTTTTTAGGCAAGAAAACTCTTAAGCTTATCAAAATAAAATTTCTTAGCAAAAAGTATATTTTTATTGGTTAAAATACTTTCTAGAAAATATTTAAAATACTTAGGAATTTTTTATTTTATAAACTATATTTTTAATAAAACCCCTTTTGAACAAAACATATTTAACCCATTTACTATAATAAAATATTTGATATATATTTTTTCATCTGTATATACATACCCATGATACCCAAAATATCTAAACTAATATACAACTAATGATAATAATAACAACAATAGTCATTAATATGATAATAATAATAATAATAATAAATAATAACAGTAATTAATATAACATGATAATAGTAATGATATTAATAAATAATAATAATAACTATTAATAAACCCCTACCCCAAAATCATTCAGACCCTTTCCCATTTCGTAACATACTGAGAGCGAGAGAAAGAGGGAAGAGATGAGGGTTCTCACCGGGTTTCGGCCGGGCTCTGGCGAAGGGCGGCGGAGTAGGAGGGGCGCGCTGGAGCTGGCGGAGGCGAGCGACTTGGGCCCTCCGGCCGGCGGAGATGGCGTCGGTGGGGATTAGCGGCGGCGGGGGCGGATCGGAGAGGTGAGACGGGGCGGCGGACGATGGGCGGGCGGACGGAGGTCTTCGACGGCGGTAGAGGCGTGTGGGTTCGGAGGGGAGGATGAGCGCTAAGGAGGAGCGGCGGATCCGTTCCTGTGTGGCGCGGCTCCGGCCGTTGTCCCGATGACGGGGTCGGTGCAGACCTGTAAGGCTAGGCGGGTGCTGCCGCGGGGTCTCGGCGGAGCTCGACCGCTGGGGCGAGTGGATGCGCGAGCTGCGACGCTCGTCATCGACGAAGGCGCCGACTCGCCGGAGGTCAAGTAAGTTAGGGTTTTCTGTATTTTTCTTCTACTTGCTTCTGGTGTTTGGTGGCGGTGACTGATGTGGTGGCGGTGGTCGAAGTTGGGGGCTGTGGAGGTGGTGTGGTCATGGTGGTGGCGATGGTGGGTGTGGCGGGGGTGCTGCCATTGGGCCGATGGTGGGTTGTGGTGACGACGGGAGTCGGAGAAGGCAGCAGGTGGTGTTGGTGGTGGTTTGGTTGTGTCGGGGAGAAGCATGGCGGTTGTTGTTGATGGCTTCGCTCGATGGGGAGACGAAGGGATGATGACGATGATGATTGGGCTGACAGTCGAGAGAGAGTAGTCGTGGGCGGAGGTCCGGGATTTTCGTACCCAAGGAAATAATGTATTTGTATGAATAGAAATAGTGGATGGGTAATGGCGACACCGACACGATGCACGAATTTTGGGATTGTGGATGGAAAATTTTTGGAGGTACCTCCCCTTTTATAGGAGGTGGGAGTACCCAGTTGGATAGGGATTGGAAGAATTTAAATTCTCCCTAGATAATATCATATTATATTTTAAATTCGATTTAAACTAGTTCAATCCAAATCAAATCCAAACTAAATAAATTCTATACTTAATTTAAATATTTTAAATAAAGTCAATAAAATCTTTTGTAATTTAATTTACCATATTTAATCAAATATTAAAATTGACAAAATCCCAAATATCATTTTCAAAATTAAATATAAATAATAATTAATTTCGAAAATCACGATAAATACTTAAATATTAATTCATGACTAGCTTTTATAAATAACAAAATAATTAATAAGCAAATTTTACATTTCGTAAAATATTAAACCATAATTTTCAAATCATAATTTATTTGTAAACGACGAATAAAATACCTTTTATAGAAAATAAAAATATTTATCACCTTTGTTTGAACATGTACTTTCCTATTAAAAATAAAATTTATAATAAAAAATATTTTTCTAACATATGTACCTCGACACATATTCGCACTCGTCGAGAAATTACGAACGCAAATCTCCCGCGTTATGTAAATTCAACAAAGCGAACTCGTATGTTCGGATACGAAGTAAAAATGAAAATATAAAAAATCGTAGTAGAAATTTAGGGGGTTTACATGGGAAGAATCCCGAGATCGTGCCATACTAGCCACCCCAGGTCCAGACCTGACGTGTCGGGTTGGCCACCACGGATATGGTTTCATTCGCCTATAGCGGATGGCTATATTCGACTCCTATGAGCTATGTGTTAAATGTTTTAGCGCGGTAACCCTTCGGGGAACTGATGCATAATCAATGAGTTATATGTCTTATGGTTTGCCTAGCCCTGCTGGGTTGACACGATCTGAGGATTCCTTTTTTTTCAGTATCGCGGGGATAACTCCGCCAAATATAGAAAGCCACAGGAATGAATGGCCGCTTGAAAAATGTATTGTCTGTGCTTGAGCCTTCCGTTAGTAGTCGAGGGTCATGGACTGTCATGGTGCGTGGTCCAACCCATGTCCTTGTTTGGTTGTTGGGTTGGCCTATCGTGCTAGGATAGGCTATGGACCGAGGTTACGACCGGAAGCTTATTATTATTATTCTATTATTATTTTTGTTGGGATTTATCTCACTCTTTTTGCTACCTTGTGGTACTTGCTATTCGAGGCTGACCCCGCTAGTTTTGTTTGGCCAGATCACGTAGCAGAGCCTGAGGATCCGAACTTCTTCCCTGACGTCAATGGTACATACTAGAAGCATGGCTGGCGGAGACTTGAGTGGTTTTCTTCTCCACCACTCTAATACCTTTACTTATGACCTGGCGTTTAGCCCCGGTACCTATTTAGCCGGCAAATCTGGATATTTTGTCTTCGTATAATTGTAATTAAATCAGACTGCAGCTGAGTACAATTATGTAACTTTGACTCTCTGGGCTAGCTAACTTATAAAGCTAGATCCCCATGACCATTTTGATGAAGCGTCAGGGACGCCTTACTGCTTTATTTCATATGTTCATTAATTGACGTTTTCTTGCTTGAATGGATGAGACATAAATAATTCCGTGTGACCATAGGAGACTTGAATGTAGCATATACCCCCTTTGTCTCTTGACAGTCACGACCGCCGTATGACGTTTGTATACCTTATATAGAGTAGTTGGCCTAGTCCGTCACTGTATTTCGGTACTGGGCGTGACAAGGTTTTTGGTGGCCTATGCAGGTCTGACTTTTCAGACTTGTAGGGTGTAACTATTATAGGAGTCTCAATCAAAACTTGTTCCTTTTGAATCTCTTGCCTCGATTTTTCTTTCCTCACCTTGATTGATAACCTGAATTGCATCCTCGAATCTTCCTCGTCCTGATCATTGATGTCATGTACATTTCTATATAGGGTACTTCTTTCTCAGTAGCTGGTGAGGCCAACAAGGAGGAACAACCGAGAGCATGGCACGACGGAGAAGCAACCGGAAGGAGTACAATCTCCTGACCAGATCCGAGTAGAAGTAATATCAGAGCCAGTGGAACCGCAGGTTCTAGAAACTCCTGCACCCCCAGCAGTGCCAGCAGCGATGCCAGTACCTGATGCTGCAGCACTCCTGGAGGTCATCCGAGGATTCCTGGCCACTCAACAGCGACAGGTGGCAGCCCATCAGCAACAGAAGACCCGATAGCAGGAGCAGAATGTGCTACTAAATCAGGGGTTATAATTAGCCCTCGAGAGAAGTGTCAGGAATGTTTCGGGAGCATCGGGAAGGTTTTGTCGACTTAACCCGAGATATTTGACGGCACGGAAGATGCCATCACGACGGATGCTTGGCTTTAGGATACTGAGGCCATATTGACTGCAGCTAAGGTTCCAGCAGAGAGAGATTGACCAAGTTAGACGGATACTTCAGGATCTTGCCCGCGATTGGTGGGCATCAGAAGAGGTTGGACTGAGGCGTCTTGTTCCCTGGGATAGCTTTCGTACCATATTCAAGGCCAAGTACTTTGGCATGGTAGTGCGGTATGAGCTACAGCAGAAGTTTATCAGTCTCTAGCAGGCTGGGAAGACGGTGGATGGATATGTGTCACGCCCCAGAACCAGAATACTGGAGAGCGGGGGCAGACATAGCCAGCTACGTATAACGGAATGGAATCCACACCGCAATACGGTCACGGCTGTCTAGATATGTGAGGGTTCCACTACAATCCATCAGTCTCTTAAGGTCATAAAATAGCCTATTGTCTCAATCTCAACCAACTAATAATAATTACAAGATGTCAGACCACCAAATACACAATAGTAAGGCGTCCCATACATATATATTCGGAATGATCATGAAGCTAGTCGTTACAAAATGTGAGGACTAGCAAGAATTCAGTCATACATGATCAACCCCCGGGGCTTGTCAATCATGTTATAGCCGTAGCAGACAGTAAGTAACAATCGAGCTAACACTTGCTCGTCGGCTAAACGCCTCAAAGAATAATTTACAATATTACAGTGGAGAACAAAAGAAACCCACTCGATGCCCTGGTTACGCCGGTGACCACGGGCTGGAAAGCAGGGAGATCCTTTGGTGCTGCTCCGGTATCTGGCCATACAAAACCAGCTGGGTCAGACCCCAGAAGAGCAAGTGCCACAAAGGAGGCTTCACTTAAGAACTAAAGCCAACAAATCATTAGCATTCACATGTAAAAAAACAATAATAAATATCGCAGATTGAGGTTTGTGCACTACCAATGCACTTATCTCAATCAGAGAAAATAATTAAGAGAAGCATCATTGACATACGATAACTGGAGAATCATGCTAAAATAAAATAGCTGGACATATATGAAGAGAAAACGAAGGTACTATTCTGGAAGCCAGGTTACAATTCTTAAACCAAACAAGGACCGAGATTGTAACCCTTCGCCTGAACAGAACTTAGTCTCTGATCATTTATTGCTAAAGGTGCCAATCATAAAGGTGAAAAGGAGAGAGAATAATAATAAAAGTGACAATAAAGTACAATATACTAGAGTGACAATGAGTACAATCGTTATAGTAATAATCTGGAGTGACAATCATTATAGTGACAATCTGGAGTGACAATCCTTCAATCATTCTGGTACAATTTTGCAATCAATCACTTCTAGACATACTATACTAGACTAGACTCCATCCAAGCAATCACGGCCAATCATTGCCTACGGCTTTCTACATTAACTAACTAGGGTTATCACAATCCTAGTTACTAGCAAGATGCAATGAGATGTTCCAAGTAGTCACAGGCCCTGCAGCTATCCAGGTTATCCAGGCGAACATTATAGTGACAATTTAGAGAGTACAATACATTAGAGTGACAATAGAGTTCAATCATTTAAGTGACAATAGTGGGTGCCCCACATAATAGTGGCTGGAAATGTGCCCTACTCGTTGGCAGGCTACAAGTCCAAACATTTGCTGCGGGATAACGGGATCGCCTGTAACTTGGGAACATCTCTTCATGTCTAGTGAATTATACTAGTCATTAACCTTAGTCCATTTCAGTAGGTTCTCCTGACCGTGGTACTCAGGAGTCCCCTCCTAGACATGATGCAAGACAGGACTGGATTATTTGTACAAGCACAATCGCCCACGGTGTCTAGGTTACTATACAGGTCAGGTCATGTCAGGTAGCCGTCGCAACAGCTGCTCAAGATATATCAGGTCAGGTTATCATGCCAAGTATACTTGTCAGGATGCGCCATGGCGGGCCACTATCATGTCATGTCAGGTTACTTGTCAGAGTGCACCACTACGGGTCACTATCGTGTCATGCTCAGTATCATTCCAAACATCTTAAACAATTCTATGATTATCAAGTTCATGACAAAAGGCGTAAATGTGTACTCAAGTTATGAATTACAAATAAATAACACATTAATAATCGAATACAAATAATAAGACAAAGCTCAGGAAAGACTCCATGCGGCTCAGGAATTCGAGTCCATGCGGCTCAGGGAATGAGCAGGGTCCTATGCGGTTCAGGGAGTCCTAGCCTTATGCGACGAAGGGGAATCGGGCTTATGCGCTGAGACAGCACATCTCATGCGCTCAGGGTTACGGGTCTCATGCGCTTAGAGAACGAGCCTCATGTGGCTGGGTCCAAGCAAGGGTCATGCGGCTCAGGACGGGTCTGCATGCGGCCCGAGATGATACGGGTTCATGCGGCTCAGGAATGTGGTGCTTATGCGGCCAGCGGAAGATGTGTCATATGCGGCCGGAGAGCTAGTCCTTATGCGGCTGGAAACGAGTAGTCCATGGGGCTCAGAAAATGAAGGAACTATGCGGCTGGGAACTCAGAAGTCCATGCGAAATAATAGGACTCATGCGCTCAGTCTGAGCAAGGCTATGCG